>JTDE01000303.1:166910-241345 GCA_014338405.1 Paragonimus skrjabini miyazakii
GACTTGTCTGAGCGGTCCTGATTGTGAGTTAACTGTTTGGAACCAACATTGATATGGTGATCCCAGCATGCCTAGGTTGAGGCCAACGGAACACTGGTCAGTCACCCCACAATCAACAAGGCCAATGTTCTAACAAAAATGTTTTGCGTCTTCTTTAAACGTTAGGTAGCCGATAATTTCATCTGGGTACAATGAGTTAAATCGTCAGCGCACGGTATTCACATTTTAACCAATTGTTTCATTCATCCTCAATATCCTCTTTAGTAACTATATCTCTCGTTCATCATACAACAGTCTGGATTTCGGCCAGAATCTGCTGACGCTGTTTCCCATACCAAAGCGTCAACCGAATTTCTCTGAAATACAGGCCGTTGTTTAATAGCCGCAGTTGATTTGGACGTTCATGGTATGTCGGAGTCATTCCTTCAGTAACACAACCTCTTACCGAAACGTACTATAGACACTGTCAACAGAGTTTCCCTTTCTGATGACTTGGTTCCAGAATGCCATAAAATTTGGTTACCAGCCCATGATGCCACGATTCAGCGTTGAATCTTGAACGTGAGTTTTAAGCCACCGCATACTACACACTAAGCGCACTCAGTCAGCTGCCTTGATCCCGTGTTGCATTGACGACTACTTGTAGCCCATTACCTCTTTGCAAGTTGTGAATTTTTCGGTTACGATTGACCTTGTGCGTTGCTGACTCGTTCGCGCAGTCAATGGGATGTTATTGAGAATCATCGATCAACATTTTCAGTATATTCTGGAATGAATATTTGAAGCGGATTATGAAAATATTGCCGTGAGAACTTAGATAGTTTTTTCTTCTTAACAAGAGACATCCTGATCACTTGCCCTGATAACATCTTGTTGAGGTTAAACAACTTATTCTCCAGTGGCCAAAAGTCTCTGTTCTCACCGGGACGTCCCTATAACTCCATAATCTCACCTTCTGTCGTTTATGCAACTGCACTGGTCTAACAACGAATGCTCAAGAACCTTTGTCCGTCACATCTTCTCTTCTATTAACCCGTACACAGGTTGATTATTCGTCCATCATGATACACTTAGATAAGGGCGGAACTAAAACAGTCAGTAAAACAAATCAATCGCGGTATTCTTTGTAAACAATGTGTTCACCAGAGTTAGGCAGATAAACAAAACTGCAAAAAATAGTTCAGTGTATTTGCCAGACATTGGCGTCTTCTTGTGTTTCAAAACAAAATGTGTCCGGTAACCATTGTAGTCAGGACCAGAAAATCACAATGGGTGTTCTTCTGCTTCTGGAAGAAGCATGGGGTAGATCCGCAGAATATATATATGTACAAATAAGGAAAGGTAAAATCGTAGATAAATAAGGTAGATTTGCTTTACAGTGTTCGGCTGTCGTGGTTGGCAGAGTTCTCCTTTTATCCAGATTGTTTCGTGACGTGCACATTGTTTGAAATGGTACGCAAAACGGTGGCCAAACGTAGAAAACGCGTGCCTACTGCTGGATGATGGAGAACGTTTTGGATTGCACTGTGTGAAAAACATGAACCGATGCAAATTGCATGAAACCAAAAGTAAGTTTTCATTGCAAAAGCAGTTGAAACATTCCCCCCCTGAAAAGTACCGCGATATTTAAACACATGAGACCTAGCCACCAATACCTAGTCACATCGAAAATCGATCATTTCCGTAAAAGAAGTTGTAAGGATAACCTTGTACAGAACTAGAATATATTTTGTTTTTTCCCCCAAAAATAACGCTAGCTGGCCATTAACAGTTAACCGTAACCACTCATTCGGTTTGCACACGAGTGACATGATTACTTATCATCTGATTAACTGTTGACGGGAGTAAATGTTTGGAAGAGTAAGCGTCACATGAATGAATGTCTGTACACCACTGACCCCAATCATCAAATCAATAGTTACTCACTTCTGTTTTACTTAGAGCTTGTACAGTCAAGGAAGCTCATGGTACTTAATCCCATATTTTCACCTGCTCATTTCCTATTTTATCGCTCATGATATGATTGACATAAATCGATGTTTGGATTTTTCTTCAATTTTTCTTCACATTGTCATTGGTTAATCTTGGAACTACTAAAATACAAACTGCGTTACCACAACCAACATGCCAGAAAGGTAAAAAGGCTGCTGTCTCAAACTACTAGACTGTTGCTCAAAATTAGTGGGTTTTCACTGCTACAAATTAAACGTCTGTTATGTTTGATAGTAGTCGTCACAGTATAGTAAGCTGTGCAGCTCTTGTTCTTGTTCATCTTCTTTTTCTTCAGAGAGAACCATAAACCCTGAATTTTGTTTTTACTGGCAGCACATACCCTTACCCGGACCTAGATTTGAAATCCGCCTGCGAAGGAGTCGTGTTAACTTCTTATTTGGTGTGACTAAACATTACGTATCACCGTAAGGGCACGAAATAGAGACAAGCTTTCACAGGATGGAACTTCGAATGTGATACTTATTTTCGACGGAGGTTGACTAGTACGTCCATTTAAATGCAAAATTGCGATCAGGTCTAAGCGAGCTTCGGTTCGAATCATTCAACCTTGTGAGTACTAAGCGGCAAGTAATCCTCAAGTTAAAATATAATTGATCGAGAAGGTACTTTCGCTCAAAATTACTGTGGGGATTATATGGGTATATCTGAGTGACATTAAACGTAATGATTACCTTTTACAGTGGTTATCTCCCATAGTTTGAACGTAAGAAACCGACTGATTTTCCTCGTTTGAGCTGGAACTCATGTTAAGCCGGTCATTCGGGAATGTGATGTCCACGCATTTCGATAATGTTTCCTGAATTGAGTTGGCCAACTGACTGATCCCAGTGCAGTTATCATGAATTGTGAAGTCTGTCGAATTGTTCGGTTCATTTCTGTTTACATCACACACGTCATTGGCTGTTCCCAGTAAACGCAACACTTCATCTAACAGTCCGGAAAGCTTTTTAATTTTTCCGACAGACATGTCATCAACGCTGGGCGCTTCAAAGACTAGTTGTTGACGCGATCCAAGTGGACGAGGCCGCTGTTGTCCAATCGACATTCTGTTTTTAAGTTGGTGAAATTCAATGCATGATCGTCGCTTAGCCTTTAAAATGCGTCTCCGCTGGAAAGAATTTTTCATTTGCAATCGAGACCAAAGAACAGATGGAGTTTGATCTGTCGACTGCTCGGCAATATTGTCACCACTATCCTGTGTGATAATGCGTTTATCGGTTTGTAAAGTCCTCCTGCACATTGGTGGAGACGTACCACTGGCCGGGGTTTCAGGGTGCTGAAAGTAGCAAAAGACATGTCCCAATGAAGTGTCGTCAAAACGAAAGTTGAAGGATGAGAACAGCAATTCGGGTATGGCAATCAGTTCGCTATAACCGACACAAGTTCCAACTGATGTCACCTTTGCTATACAACATAAGTTTTACCTGACATAGCGGCGTACTATTTCACCGTGTAGTCAATATAAAAATTAACGTATGAAGGAAACAAGTTCAGTTCGTGTTCAACCAAACATCCGCCTACCATATCTTTCCGTAGGACTTACCACCCTCTGTTTATGTTTGATTAAATTTTAACTATCGATATTACTGTTTCAAATAGAATAGATTCTTCTTTCAGTACATCAATGACATCAACGTGGAGTGCGTTTATATCATAATTAAAGTGTGTAACGGTTTCCTGTGTTACAAGCTTCATATTGACACAAAAATCGTCTCTAATATGCTGATACTATCCAGATTGATAACTTTGCTAGTGTTTAGAGGACGTCAAATATACTTAACGTTTCTTTGTGCTCATTCTTTCCTTGGATGTACTGCTCCATGCTATGTATTGTATTACCTGTCGAAATGGGCTGTTGCACTTTTCTGTACATTATCGCCATGGCCAGGATCAATCACACTGCAACAGTACGTTGTGATTGATCGATACACACGATATGATGTGACTGACTTGAGTGGTAATTGTGGGTGTGTGCCATGTACCTGCACCAGTTAACAACCCTGTTTCTCAGGAATCGCAAGAAAGCTACAAACTGAAGTTAGTTGAAGATATATACATGTACCTGAATCCGCGTTGAACAGTTTAGAAACGAAAGAAATGTCGGCAGATGATTTCGACTACAAAAGGTCAGCAATGATAAGTTGTTAATGGGAAAAGGCTGGAAAAAGAGCAGTTCGAAATGCAGAATACTATAACTGACAAACAGTAGCAGTGACATATGTACTTAACTACAATGGTTCTGGTGGTTAAGCTCTCTGAAGGCTCTGCTTGGTGTCCTGAATTCATCTACCGATAATCCTGTCATAACGCACACTGTTAGGATGTTCCACAGTGGACACGCTGGGACGCCGAAAGGATGTTCTCCATATATCAGTCGGCTGATTGTATGCTGAAACTATAGCGAGTTGCCTTCAAAACGGCCGTTTACTAAAGGATGGTGAGGTTGTTAGGGGATCTTACAGCCAAGATTAGGCCTTCCGTAACTTGTCCACAATACAGCAAGATGTGTTTTAATTAATGCATTCTACCTGCAAAAAGTAGTGAACGATGCTTTGTGGTCTTTTTTTGTGACTTCGTTGTATTTTCACAATGAGAGAAATTCTTCTCACAAGACAAAGACGGCAAGCTTGGTCCCAGGTAAGGGCGCGACATAATCGAAAAACTATCTGAGCTGCCCCACACAGCGTAATGCGTAACACAAACACCGATTTCGCTATCCTACCCACAAGTGCACGTCCGGATGACAGAAGTGCACAGCCATCTATTGAGTCGTGTTGAATAGATGTCATCAATTTCCAGGCCAGTAGTGCAAAACGATAGAATCACGATGATGCTTCTCATTTTCTGTTACACTTTACACTATACGGAAAACTGTGTTACCAGCATAACAGTAACGATAAGTTGACAAACTGTAGGACCTTTAAAACATACAAAGGAGCAGATGTCCTAGAATAGAACTCCGTAGCATATTTCTAGTAGCACACTGTAAATCAAAAAGTGTATTCTTTAATTTACTATTAAGGCGGCAGTCCTAAAAGTAATTTGTTGGTGAACCAACCGAGTAAGGGATTACCTAGGTAATGTTAAATGGTCCATCGCGTCATCCACTACAAAACTGTGGGGAAAAACATGTAGGTGATACTCCTGATTCGGTTACCGTAGGTTGTGATATATAGTCCAGCGATGAAGATACAGACAGGCTCTCAGGCCGTTCGACAAGTCTGTGCCATCTAGACCAACGTTAGTCTCGTGAAATTGGTTGAGGCGTACGGTTCACTCTGACAAACACGGGCCGTTGTCCGTTGGAAAAGCATTTTAGTTATAACAAAACAGTTCAGGATAATACATTTCGTCCAGCATAGCCATTCTCGCTGAAACATTGTTCACTATAGTTGTTCTTTGCTGTGTGTAAGACAGATTTGTGCGCAAGTTGGTTGTTAGTATTAATCATGGGGTCTACCTTGACTAAGCAAAAAGACTGGACCCAGATGGACAATTTGGTGATTTCAACGGTTCTCATTTATGCCTGATACTTTCGCAACGACGACTGAAGGTTTGAGCAGAATCGAAATATCGGGCATATGACAGTCGGCTTTGTGTCCTCGTTCCGAACTAAATCAGATGGCCCAGCTGACGTACAGGTAGCCAATTACTGAGTGGAGTCGTCTGCTTGAAAATTTCGCATTCCAGACCAGCTGATCTAGATTGTTTCCCGATAAAATGCAAACTTCTTGCACCACTTAGTCGTGTAATAAACATGCGGTCGCTATCAATTCGGAAACGGTAGATGTTTTTAAGACTCAAGTTAACTCCGCCGTCTTGTGGATACTGGCATTATAACAGAAAGTACCGGCTTACTATATGCAGTTTTATTCAAAACACCTTAGTTTTCTTCCACAGGATCATTTATTGATTTGTTTCGCGTTTCAACAGTGGCCACTTATATATTCGAGATAGAAGCTGAAGAAAATATATATTACCTGGATATTTTCATCACAAGAAGGGCAGGTAAATTAACCAAATTAATACGGGCAAGTTATTACATAAACATTATCAGTCTCAACCTCATGAAGTACAAATGTGATATGGTGAAAACACTGCTCACCAAAGAATTCGGAATTTGTGATTTCGACTACAGCACGCCAAAACTATAATTAGTACAGCGTGGACATCCGCTAAGTTTCATAAACAGAATAGCGAATCCGAGGACAAACACAACTGGACTAGCCCAGAAAGTAAATAATAGTGAGTATTAACGCAGTCAACTTAAAGAATGACCTCTAAACGGACTGGATTCATAATGCTACCGAACTGAGATTCTTCAGCTGAACCTACAACTTACCGCTGTCTTTAATCAAATGAGAGCACCCGATTTCAACCATGTCACCGTGAAGAGAGTCACACTAGCGGAGCCAGTGGTTGGTTCAGCTCCAGATTAGTGTGAACAACAGATCCCATAACGTAAAGCAGTATTGATAGTCAAACGCAATTACACAACTTCTTTGATTGGCTGCCACATTCTAACCAAAGATGTCCGTGTGGATTTGACCTCCCCTTCCACGAACGTTCAGGTCAACGGAGCTGGTGATTGTTGAGGTTATGCTGTTCAAGTTTGGCTTGATTTCAAACATATTTACTCGTTGATGGCAAAATTCTGCAGATTCATAGGCTGATACGAATACCAGTCTGACAGCAATGATCGATATTCATCCTCTACTGCAACGACCTTGAGGCGAAACACTTCTTCTTACCGATCATTTGATACCCTAGAATGAATACTAAATTTCGGCGTCAACATAACTATCTGGTTCAAATTACTAACTTTTCAGATCCGTCTACTTGTACGGAAGGATACTTGAACCCTGAGGTTGATTGCTGCTCTACTATACTCAAACTTCTCAGTACCCGTCAATTACGGTAGGCGTTCAGTTAATGTCACAGTGACTACACAAAATAACACTTGACTACTGACGAGTAGTGTATTAATTAACTCACCTCGGCGCTCGCACCCTGAGTGGAACTCTGGCGTGGAGTATGCAGCGGCAGTTTGCATGATTGTTCTGTTCGAGATAGTTTCTTCATTTCGTTTGGATGTCTATAATACATGTGGAATAGCATATCTTTTCTTGAATGCAGTCTTCGCGAGCATATACGACACGGATGCCTCAAAATCGACCTGAACTTTAAGGTTGAATTTGATTGTCCAAACGAGCTCTTGTTGGGTTTCAGTGCTCTATGGAATTCAGTCGGCTGATTTCCTGTGAAGCGTGCCAAATTCAGTGGACTGGATTGAACCGACAAAGTTAACGTGTTTTTAGCCTCACTTTCATCACTCATAGATTGATTTATGGATACATTCGAGCGTCTATGTATAGATGAGGTTTCGGGTGCATTGTATCGGTTTTGGGTTTTCATAGTGATGCACTCGGAATGACGAATAGTTTGCCGTCGACAACTTTTGTATTGATGAATGGTTCTGCGTGCCTCATCCAAACTCAGTGTAATCACGTCTGCTTCGTTGTTGTGCATCTGTTTAATGTGTTTCCGAACATCCCATTTCCAATTGCTCCTGGAACAGCGGGAAATATCACATTTACTGTGTGTACAACTTAATGTAGCGTATAAAAGTGGTTTACTTTAAACTATAAACCTATGACTATCCGGTAGAAATAATCCGCTTTCCCGTCTGTTTAATGTGACAATTCTTCCATCTAACTGAATTATTGTCGTAAGGTTTGTTGCCCATGAGAGATAATTTCTCGACCCAACTCATAGAAAGAGGAAGCAGTCATACATGGCAAAAAATTACCCATTAGCGAAAACTGCATCGTATAAACTTAGCGTACACTCGAAAACCACCTGGTCCAGAACAGCTGTCAGAAACTAATGAAGAAGTTAATTGGGACTAACTGTTACGCTAAAAAATGGTGTTGTCAATGGTGGTCATTGTAACCGTAAATTTGATAGGCTAGTGAATCGTTCTCTCACCGATTCCGTCGAAATCCGTTGAGGCGACTACTCCTGTCGAATTTATTTTTAGTTTGCCATACAGAGCACGTTTATTTAAGATGGAGGACAATAACCGGTTCTAAAGATGAGAACTAACAAAGATTTTAATCAGATTTTGGTAACTTTACGTCAGTTGATTATTTGGGACTTTCACGGAAACGCAAACCGGTTAACTGAATGGGCATGACTATCAAATTATACTTACCGATGTCCACAAGTGGAGCATTTATAAGGTCGGTAGTAACCCTCTCCGACTGGACCGTTAAGTGGACTGCAACCGACGACCCAGACATTTTGTTCCGCTGTTCCCTGACCCGTATCGTTCACGCAGCGTGTTCGGGACAACTTTAGCCGGTTCATATAATCTCCAAATGTCCGTTTGGCCTCTTCTATATCCAAGGTCACGGTGGTAATGTTTGTCCTTTCGGGATGAGCTACCTGTGAAAGTATGAGGTACATCGATTGAACTCGGAACAACATTCAACCAACGAAACTGACAATTAAGCCAAAGTACGCTATTTGTTTTGGGTAATATGGGTCTACTAATCAGCAAAGCAGGATAATATATGACCCAGAAAGAAGTAGAACTTATTAGTAAATATACGAGAGGGCAAACTACCTTGATGTGTTTATTTATGTCCCACTTCCAATTTGAACGATGTCCGCAGCCAGAACACTGGTGACGTTTCCACTGCTCCTCTTTGGGCCCCACTGAACTGGAAATGCGGCTAGCATAGTAGGAGGAAGTCGACTTGCGACCTCTTTGCTGTAGTCGTTGCGAGTCCACCTGCTTGACAAAATGTTGGTTGTTCTCCACGGTTACCGATTGACAACGTAACACTGAGTTCTCTGAACCCTCCGGCTCCGAGTATGACCATTCCGTTGGTGTTTGAGGTAACTCGGAAGTACGAATCGCACTTTCCGCCGAATTCGTCATTAAGGTGGTGGACTCAACGCCGCCTCTCTTATTCATTGAATGTTCGTTCTCTCGTTTCGTAAGTATGCTGCTCCACTTTTGCACGTCCGTCAGTGATGGTGTACTTTCGGTGACAGCTACATTGACTCCCGCTGGCTGAATTAAATTATCTGGATACTGTTGCTGTTGTTGCCAAGTTTGCATCAGCCCACTCAACAACCACTGATTTAACAATAGGCCCACTGCAGGACTTTCGGAAGTAACCACGCCAGAATCTGTACCCATCGGTTTTCCCGTAGTTGTCCCCCCATTTGACACCATTGGCCACATGGTTGTTGGAGTAACGCTACTTGCAATGGATAACTCCGATCCGAAACCACTCAGGGGAGTGGAAAACGCTGCAGTCGAAGAAATAGGACCTGCTGGCAATATAGTGTTGATTGCGGACAATGTACCAGCGTTAGCCAGATTAGGAATAACTCTGTAGGGCAGCAATCGATCGAGCATCGGAATAGCTGGTTTGCACGCGTCTGCGTGTGGAATGCAACCAACATTCGAAGGTTTCGGCTGGTCAGTCTGAAAACAGTAGAAAACACAACGGACTGCAGTGAGTTCATAAAAAAACATGGGTGTTCAAACGGTCCGTCATGCCATGGCATGCATTAACAAAACATAAGTTGTAGTTCTGACGAAAAATTCCCCCAAACCATGCGTACACTCGACAACACAAAACCATTAAAACATGGCTTTACTACCAAAATTGGAAGATGAGTGTTAACTAGTAAGACAGGGTTTAGAAAGAGGTGAGAAAAGTTGTTTCAAAGAGGAGGTCAGATATGGCACAGAATAAGCTATTCAGTCAAACATCCTCAGACTGTCAATAAAAATACAAAGCAGAGAACACCAAAAACCTTTTATTGATGTCAGCAAAAGCAGATCATATGCGTATATCTGAATGGTATTAACCGAAGCATGTATGAATTTGTAAGTGGTTGTTATTACAAAATATGAGATGCAAATTCACGTTGGTTGTGGCATCTGTTAGAAGAGGTTTTTAGCCAGTTAGTTGCGGAAACGTTTCATTCACAGCACAACAGGTATTGACAACAAGCAACTTGGAACGGTAACGTGCAGAGTAGAACAAGCAAAATCAATATGGTACACTCAGGAAACTGACTTGTTCTTGTGGTACTGGAAGGAAAAAATCAGTTGATATTACATTACGTGACAATCCATTTGAAATCCAGACGGTAGATAGGGAGCGGGACCAAATTATACGTTAACCGACCCTGCTTTAAGATTGAACCAGGAACTAACAGGTTTAATATTACAATAACTGTAAATCCATGTGGATACTGTTGCTTACTGTCTTATTTCGTACGCTGATATGTGTAGCATGGGCGCTGCAAACAATGTGAACAAGTTTGTTTATAGGTTTTCGTGGTACGCGTCCCACATGGTTGGTCAGATACTTAAGTACATGCAGGATAAACTGCCTGACAAAATGACACATATGGTCACATTCCCGGAGCTTACGATGCTCCACAGACCGCACCATTGTTGTAAGCCATTTCCGAAACCCACTGTCCAATCTGTTACCAAAGGAGCTCCATTGAAACATGAAGAGCAACTGGCGGTTGTGTTAGTCACTGACGATCTCGTAGTCAATCAGTTCGATCACAGTGTCCGTAAGAAAAGCTTCTTGGGGTGGTCAGCGTTAATGCTGGGTCACGCTCCTTTAGGACGTCAGTACGGTGTGGACTGACACAGTAATCTGTCTCGTGATATAGGTTCAGCGTTCCATCGTTAACCACGTGCAACCGTGACTACTCGGTTCAGCTAACAGCTGCGGGCGCACATCATATCCAAGGAAAAAGGGAACTGACAAGTTTTCGTTTGGTTCAGAATGGGGGAACTAAATATTGTGAACAATTCACGAGATAAATAGTGAAGAAATGGATATCACGCTGTTTTAAGGTCAAAGTAGAAAAGGAAGGAAAAAGAACCACGCTACAGGGAACCTGTTTACCCTCAGGAACAGATGACATTATGGTCAAAACGACTAATGTTGGAAATCTAAATGAGCCGTTTTTTAGAAAGTGAGGCAGATCATAAAGTCTTAGATGTCATGCCATAGCTCCTCTGACTGACTCAAGACATGCCGTAACAAATTTTGCAAATTTACATCAAACTTATGTCCCCAAGCTCAAACTATCTGGACTCAAAATTGAATGGTAAATTTCGAGAAGCGTAACTTGGATGAGAAATACGGTAACGAAAATGAGTGATTTCGAATAATGTGATATGCAACAGTCAGTCAACAGTCTGCTTCGATGAAAGGCATTACTGAAGAGCAATACACAGTATCTGTGGTCCCGTTACAAGTGACTAGATAAGTTGACTCATGCATTCATGAGAAAACTTTAAGCATGAAACGAGTAGTACAAAATTGTTAAGTTCGACCTTTTGTATGATAAGACAATCACACACTGAAAAGCGTTACCTTGACAGTTTCCAAGACGTGCTTTTTCGATCCGATGGATAAATCAATTGGCGTGACATCCACATCAACAAGCGCAGAAGAACTATCGGATAACTTTCTTGCCGACCAATTCAAGATAACTTCATGTGTCAATACTTTACTACCTACACCAACCTCTTCCACAATCACAGCTTCCGGTTTGGCCTCCACATCATCATGTGCAGAATCTGGTGAACTTAGCGCTCGACTAACCAGCTCATCCGATGTATTACTGCTGATGTTCAGCCCCGCTGATGGAAGAACATTTATAATCGGCAGATGTGCAACCGTTGAATGTTGGGCCCTCAAATGCTTCTTCACATCCCATTTGTAATTACTTCGGTGTTCACAGACGGGGCATTTGAATTGCTTTAAATTGTAGTGACTAGCCATGTGATTGTCCAGTTTACTTGGATTCTGAGCACGATAAGAACAAGTGTGACATCGCAGATGATCACGATGAGCTATCGTAGAATGATCCACTCCACCTACGCACGCATCTTCACTGTTCATCGACAGTCTGGTGAAAGAAGTCTGGCCCACTGATCCTTCATCCGAAGTGAATCCATCACGCGCTGAGGTAACTTTGCCGGTTGGTTCTAAATGCGGAAAAGCTGTGGCAACGTGATCCATCGTATTCTCACCAAACTTATAAGCATCCTCAATGGATGAAGCTGAAAGGGGAACGCCATTGACTGTGGTACCTGCATTGTTTTTGAATTGTGACATAATTTTGATCAGCTCCGCCTCAGAACTAAAACGTTCACGATGGTGTGATTCCATGTGACGTTTAAGATCGCCCTTCCAAGCGCTCCGGTATGAACAGAACACACAGACAAATGGTTTTACTCCCCAGTGTAGCCTCATGTGACGTCGCAGCTCACTCTGATACTTGGCAACATATTTGCAATAGACGCAACAAAAACTTCCGGCCTTCCCACTTCGAGCGGTCTCCCTAGATTTTTGTAAGCCGTGGGCCATTCGCAGATGTTCCGTCAGATCACCGTGCCAGGGGAACGT
This sequence comes from Paragonimus skrjabini miyazakii, assembly GCA_014338405.1. Taxonomy (NCBI): domain Eukaryota; kingdom Metazoa; phylum Platyhelminthes; class Trematoda; order Plagiorchiida; family Troglotrematidae; genus Paragonimus; species Paragonimus skrjabini miyazakii. Next base: position 179,390 of record JTDE01000303.1, read on the forward strand.
AGCCGAACACATGTTGCATCTGAGACAAATGAAAAGTTCAGTGAGTATGAGGAGTTCAACTTATAGATTAATGTCTTTTAATGAAGTTAGGGATAGTCTGCAAGTAACGTACTATTACTCAGTAATCTACGCTTAAGTCTAAACTAAGAGTGTCGGAAATCGCGCACCACCAGTCACCAAATAAGACAAGTTGTCTGACTATGCGGTCAATGTGAAGTACGTGAGAGTACACGACAAACTTATATGATGCCACCAGGACAGTCCGTCTCAATCAGCGCTCAAAGAACTGACGATCTGGTGAATGACAGCGTCTCGTAACAAGAAGTTTATATGTCTGAAGTTTGTTTCAAATCAGGTAAGTCCAAACAAACCTGCTACCGATCGTGTGACACCCGTCTGGGAGTGGACATCATGAGTGATTTACATCCTTCTGAAAACGTCTGTTTTAGTTATCAATCTTAGAAATCTAGGTTTTGAGTGGAAATACCTTCTTGAAAAAAAAATAAGACTTGAATCGCATGCGTTTCATCATGCGATAGAAAACAATGGAAGCATTCGAATAATATTTGTCTCGATGTGAAGCATATCGTGATAATCGTGTTTTGCGTCCGTATCACAAGCTCAACTGCACTTTTTATGGCAGCCAAACCCTTTAATAATCAAACTGGACTTCAAAACAGGTGAACATACTGTTTTTCTTAATGATCATGGGTTAACCTTTAACGCATTCAGGTAGAACTGGCCAAATTTCCGACTTCACAAACGCACGGGTCGGAGTGAAATTCTCGATCCGAACAAAGATATATACTACTGGTGAACTTGAACAAGGGTGGAGCTCGAGTAACCCAGTGTATTCGTTTTTATGTGGTTTTCAGAATGCGGAAACTGGCAACAAGTGGTAATGGCGCTTAAATTGAAACAAACAAAGGCCTTGACTATCCCTCCATATATTGAATGATTTACTCCATGTTGACAATGAAAATTCTCACAGAAAACGCGTCGAAACAAACATTCTGCATTGAAACGAAACTAACTTGCAAAAACTGTCACAACGAGGCTGGGTCTTGACGCGGTTTGACAGCTTGCGCATCTCGATGACCCACTGAACTAAACTGGACGTTGTGGCCGGCAGAGTCACTCATGCCAAGCAGGTTAATAGGTAGAGGTCTGACAAACCACTCCATGACCTTTCAGGTTGGGGGTTGGAAGAAGGTAGGTTTCTTTTTCCTGAAAAAATATCAGTTCTTGCACACTGCCACCCGTCCGCTGCCTTGCGGTACAGGTTGGAGCCAAAGGTTTTGGTTAAGAACCTTAATCGTTCCCCTCTCTAGGTCTAGGTGTCCTGGCAGTGTATCATTCCACATACAACCATGAATACTCACAACACTGTTAATTCCATAATACATCGGCCGTCTCATAGTGTAAATCGGGTCGCACTATCTGCTGTATACGGCAGGGTGGATAGGTTAAGACATGGTACTGCTGACCCCTCCTTCACTGTCCTATCAAATTGAGCTCTCAGGCCTCTGTCATCCCCAACTTCTAGTGCTTACTCTGCATGTTCCAAAATAGACAAAGCTAATCGTAGTAACACTGTACTAGTAAGTTCCTTCTTATCATTCGGCCTTAGGCCTCCCTCGTCCTATGCACAAACTTAGAAAGCGAACTAATAAGGGAGCCTTCAACGTTCGTACAATAAAACCGATAGGTCAACAGGCCGCTGCCGCACTCGTCAACTGTCGATGTTTGTTGTGTTTCAGAGACTAGAATCTATGCCAGTAGTCAATGTAAGGAACTAACAGCACTCGCACTGTCTACTGGATATTAACTATACACCTCGGGTAATTCCACGGTCGCCGCTACCGGTCAGGTTGGAGTAGGTGTAGTACTCAGCACAACGGCCGCAGTTGCATCAGAACATTGGATTCCTCTTAGTCAGCACGCTAAACCATTCCCCCGTGGTGCAGACTGGGCGGCCTCGGCGCAAACCTTGATTGAATGAGAGTTCAGCAACTCCAGATAGGGCCAACCACTCTGCCTGGTTTTAATCGTACTGGTTACATTCGCTCAAGACAATGAAATTACTGCCAACAACTCCATGCAGTCATCTACCAATACACAAGATAGGCGAGCGGAGTACATCTGTTCAGAATCTGGCCATATTTACAAGTCGAACACTGGCCTGTCAACGCATACTCGTATGCATCGACGCATGAGTGGTCCAGAGCAGGAAGTGGACACACAGCCTGTCACAATATTTGACTGTACCAACTGTGACCGCAGCTTTTCCGCCAAAATTGATCGCATTCAACACAGTAGGTATGCACATCCCGTCGAGCGCAACCGTGACAAACTCACGTGTATGAAAACCGCCGGATCAAATTGGCCTCAGCAAGAATCTGCTTCTGCCGATGCACCGGCTCAGTTGTGCCCTATTCGACGTAAAGTTCAACATCAGCCCCTGTCACATTTCCCAGGTCGTACTGTGGAGAGTATTCGGACTCGTCTGTATGTGCTGATTTGGCAGAGGAATACTGCCCCTTCTGCCGATCCAACCACCGTCTCACAGACTAATACGACATCGGATATTGGGTCCCAAGCTGCTGATCACTCTGAGTGGTTTTCCAGTTTGATCTCAACAGGGATTATCCAACTGGAGTCCAATAACGAGGCTTTCTTACACAACGATGAAATACTAGCTATTGCCGGTAATCTTCAGGCAGGCATTTTCACAGTGGTACAAGCTAAATCGCTGCTGAACATGCACGCCTCACAAGCTTTTCCGTGCACCTGATGACTGATCACTTGACGACGTGGTCCTGTTAACGCTGGAACCCACGCTGCCAGGGATCAGATACGGAGAGCTAACTATGCAGCAATTCAAACACTGTACTACCAGCGCAAGAACGATGCTGAGATTGCAGGGTTTTTTCCTGGAAACTAGAGAACTGCCCACAAGACGAACCGCGGCCTTCTGGATAATTCCAACGAATATTGGTCCAAGGTATTTTCGGCTCATCCGAAAAAAGTTCGTTTCCAGTAGGGAAAAACATACTATTACGTGTGGAATCAAAATGGAGCATTGTGTAGACATTCCGTCCAAAATGATATCTTCTGATTGACTCTGAGGAACAACCGATGTTTTTTCTGCAAAATACTGGCGTTAGAAAATAATTTGTTTTTCCCTTTTGATTTTCAATATCTCCAGTTATATTCACTGTACAGAGATAACGTTGCTGCATCAATTTAGTAAAGAAATACATTACACATATATCATGATTTGTTGACCCCACCTTCTAATATTAATTTAGTTTTTCTGTAAACGCAAATCTGGTGAATGTTCAGACCTTACTTTCAGGAAAGGTAGACCGATGAATATTCGATATCACTTGTCTGATAAAACATTTCACTAAGTACACTTTAATTCAGATTGAACGCCACCCGCAGCCCACCACAGCTGCCTTACTTCCATTGACATTTCAGTCAGCACTTTCAGAAATCAGCATTATAATGGAGATTTGGCCTTATCAGAGCACGTCAGTAGTATTCTTACCACGAAAAAAAATTAGAACTCCGTCCACGCTTTCATAAGACAGTCCTGTTGACTATGGTGCTACTGACCTTATATTGTACATGACCGAAATGTCATACGCAGAAGGTCAGTCACATTAGCGACGACGCAATAATAAACACGGTTGCTCTAGAAAAGCGAGGTCGGTAGTTTTGGTCAAGGCCATACATTCCGGTTCGGTAGTTCACGTTTGGTTCTATGATTTTCGAATGGTTGTCTAAAACCTTCAGTCCGGATTGTGCAGTGTAAGCCTAGGAGCTTCGATGTCTGACTGATTCCTTTTATTCGGTCACCCTCATTGCGGTAAGAAAGTCAGAAGGGTACAACTGGATATGCTGCAGCAATTTTGTCCATCAATCCAAAGGGTTAACGCTGAAATCTTCTAACGCCACTATTACGTTTTAGAATTGTGTTACTAATGAGTAGTGTAGCAACATTCATAATTTGGGTACGACCCACTCGTGAAGACTGAGCTTCGGGTGCGTTCGACAAAAACCAGAAGTCCCTATGTGACTTATGCTCTACCAGTTGAGTAACACAATTTCTGAGCTCCCGTTATATCTTCACAACCCGGCAGGTAGAGCACGTGCCACATACGAACGTTGTTGATGAAATCTATAAAGCCAGTCTAATGATTCTCGTCGTAGTGACCAAACAGAAATCGCTTAATTGAAGAGTGAACTCAAAAATAAGTGGTGTTCGACCCTTAACCGCAATAAACCATAACGGGTGACTAACTAATCACCTATGATTAACAAATGTAAGATAATAAGCTGCTTAAAAGTTATGCGAAGCCATAAAACAAAGTATAGCTTGTTTTAAGTGTTATTCATATGCAATGGCGGATGAAGTGGTAATTTTGCGAAAATCGTAGATATTTAAGGGTTAAACAAAATAGACAAGCAAGTGACGGATAAATGGGTGTCATAGAATTTGTATACTCTACACCAAAATATACATCTATTGATTTATATCATAGTGAGTTTCATTTTTATTTCTCTAAACAACGTATCTGCACAACATTCAGCCGACATCCATAAACGTCATGGGAACATCTATCTTACATATTTAGAAAAAAAGTTAACAATAAAGCAGAAAGTTATACTCAGAAGTATATTCCTCAAACATATCTGAAATGTTTGACAGCATTCTATAAAATCGGACACCATTTGAAAGGGAGATTTATTTAGCACTGTAGTAATCGTTCCACCTCATGTTTTGTGTACGGCTGTGTCACCGTTGGATACGTAATCAACACATGTAACCTTATTTGAGGTGTGTACTGTGGACGATTCTACGTGTGCCAGTTTTTGTGATACATTTGTCTACTGACATCTTACCAGTAGTCTACCTGTACACTATATATGCATACTAGGAGAGTTGCTGCCTTTCATGACCGGCCTCAGTATTATGTTACTTCGGTGGCCATTTTTAACGCGAACATCGTTATGTGACAAAATTTAATTTGCAAATCGTAATCGATAGACTGATGAATTTTTCATAGGATCAAACAACTGATGGACTATCCTTATTTCTCCTCAATCCATTTTGCGTTATCTGTTAATCGATGTGCGCTCTTTTCATTCATGTTTGTATGTTTTCCAATGGTTTTTACTCCTTCCGTCTGACCTGTATGAACTTTCTAATATATTTCTATTCCCGAATTTGTATTACCCTTCTGACCCGCAGCAATTCTATGTTACATCGATGTCATGTTTCTTATCAATCAGTGCCCTTCAGTTGTATTTTGCTGCTTCCACTTTGGTCGCCTGACTGACTACCTCAGACATGACTGGAATGATTTTGCCTTGCTGCTTGCCTCCACTACGTAGTGTGCATGTTAACTTCACAAAAGTAACCGATGAGATGCGACCGAAATGTCCTTAAGCAAGACATCTTACATACCACAGTTGCAAGTAAGCATGAACTCAACTGACTGAAATCGCCGAAAAACGAATATCCCACAATTTTGGGTCACTCATACTTTAATATCCCTGCCTGAACTCAAAAGCACGCACAACATCCCTTTCTGTACAAATTCAGTACAAATTTCAGATGTCAAGTATTCTTTCAGCTTGTAGTCCGCTGAACATATTCCATGTTCGACGAATAGTTGTCTTCATTTGAACCCCGAATAGTGGCAAATTCGAGTGTTGAGTAATACAAACTTGGATAACAGTACCTATATTTACTCAGCTGAGTAACGATTGAGCCTCAGGATCGATCAAGACTGTTTGGTTGTTCATTAACCTCTGGTTGCTGTACACCATAGCTGTCTTGTTGAAACATCACACGTTTACAACTGTATTGGCTCACAAATGGTGGCAGATAAATGGATTAGATATGGTGCATCTGACCAGGTATGCCTGAACAGTACCTGCAGAAACACATTAAAATTCTTGTACAAAGCTCCTTTGTACAGCAAGCTGCTATCACCACACGATCGTCTATTGCACATATCGAACACGTAGCACAAAGATTTTAGTAACAGTTTCATTTCAACGTAAGTTTATCCTAGTCAAGTTTATTTTCAACGAAAAAGATCATCTTATGCACTGATCTGCCCATGTGACCTAAGCCTCAGCTCAAAGTATTGAACATTTTCTGTGATACGGCCTCAACTGTAGTTTTCCTCGAAAAGTGGAGAAAATGAATTGTGACGAACGCTTCATCATCCTGTGAACCGTAGTCTTGTAAAACTCTGGAAATAAAGCGTATACTCTACTGCATTTCACAAATATTTCAGATTGCTCCCTTTTTCTCCTGAGGAGTATGGCAACCCTCCCCCCTCAGCCTAGGTTTTGTTTCTTCTCATAGTGGTTTCCACGAGCTGCATTATAATTACTTCTCATGATTTTGAACTCTTCAGGCGTCGTCCGACTTTTCTACTATCAAGGTTTATTGTACGCCGCATCAAATTTTCGTCTCGGTCAAAATCTATCTGCTACACTCCTATAAGCATGACGAAAAATAAATGTGGTTCGTCGCGTTTCGGGACGAATCGATTTCTGAGTGGAACTCACGGGTTATTCGTCATTCCATTGGTTGGTGCTGACGACAAAAGTAACGTGAACACAATGCAGTATTTAGACTGCTCTAAACAGAAGACACCAGTACAACACGTGACCGTACAAATGTGGAACAGCCATTTCCCACCTTTCCTATTATTTGGTATTCTACTAAAGCATTAAGTGCTTCACTTTTATTTTCACTTGAAGTTGTCACTTCATATCTTTTTTGTGAAAAAAATGTATCCATCAATGTAAAATTGTCCAAATTTTCGTCGAAAAAAGTTGGTCTTACAATTATGAATATTAGGGCCGTAATACTTATTGCTTTATGATCGTGTTTGGCGACAAACCGAAGTAAAACAGCATAATGTGCTTTCTGTTGTTATACAGAATGCTAGGTCACGAGTTGAGTTTCCCAAACACAGATAACATGAACAATCGAAATTTAAAACTGCTGTCGTGTAATTGAAAGTCAACGTCATTGCCACCGAGTATTTTTGAGTCCACTTAATAAGTAGCCATGCGAAATATCTAGGGAACGAAATCTGATGAACCTGACTCTTCTTCCGAGGTACACTGAGGTACACATGAGTCATAAGATATTCAGATAAAACTCACCGGTATCTTCTTCTGGAATCAACTTTCCGAGGAAGCAAACCGTTAGACTCCTCCTGTGATGTCTGATGAGATTTATTTATTTTCCCGGTCAACCGGATATGCTTCAAGGTGGATTCACGAGCAGTTCTAGCCTGGGATGTCGCTGTTCGGCTACTGCCGGGAGGTCCGGGTTCTAGATTCAAGTTTAAAAAAGCCGGGACTTCTGTACTCTGGCTGAAATCGAGCACATTATTTGGGGAAGTGATATTTATTGATCTCAAATTGGACTCGGGGGCAGACAGACCAGGGAAGGCAGGTACGTTGGAGGTGAGCGAAATTTTTTGAGGATCAAAGACGGTATTAGTTCGGTGAGGTGTTGAAGAGGCTTGTAATCCGGAAGAGGATACACAGCTGTCCTGGGATGGTTCCGGAGACAACGAACGAACTATGTGAGAGGGGTTCGATAGACTTTTGACTTCGGGACTGCACGGCAAAGGAGCCTTATTTTCTCCGAGGCTTAGGTTCGTAATGCCTGAATAGCACTCTCCGTGCGCATTTTCCATGTGAGCGTCTTGACCACGGGGTGAAGAGGCTGAATATCCACAAACAGGGCATATGCACATAGTGACATCCGCATCCTCGTGACCTGACCCGTCTAGCGACGGATGGGCTGTGCTATCCGGACCTGAAACAAGGAAACGTTCAAAATGTAGGCTGTTTGTGATATCTTCCAGGAAATACTGACAAATGAATGCCAATATTCGTTAGGCAAAGTAACACTTACATAATTTTTGTTGGCGATCCATCCCATTTGGCACCAGAACATTGGATACATAAGATACTTCGACTACCGTGTGCCCAAACGTGTCTGCGCAGCAATTTCCGTGAGAAAATCGATATCCTATGACTGTCTGTACGTCTATGTGCAAGTGCGTGCGTGCGTGCGATGTGGGACTGAATCATAAGAGGTCTTCACGAAAAATCGTGCGTACGCATGTACAACTGGCAGGCGCTCGCCCCTCGGTTGATTTCTACTCACGGTCTGCCTGGACAAGTCGGATCTTTGCCGCAAGTGACCGTTTTTTCCACTATGTCTGCGCCGGCTTTGTATGCATTGGACAATTTGAGACAAGCAAACGGGTCGAAATATGCCCCAGTTCGGATACATGCACGTGACATACGCACGCACACAAACATGCAGAAACAGAGATGGCACAAGAAGATGGCTAAGCCTACAGTGTCCACACACACGTGCATGAATGCACCTACGCACGCACGCAAAATAATGGAAAAACCCGCAAGCAAAAGACTCAGCACAACAGTCGAATACAGACAGGCACCTCCGTGCACATCCGTGTTGCACTTAAAACAGACCAGTGTCGAATCAAACACGCCGTTTGGATGCGGAAAAAAAAGCACGCAACTTCGATCTGTTGGTCGCCAGGATACGAGTTACAAACTAGTTTGGAGAACCAGTACATACGGTGCTCACAAACGTCAAATGTGTGAGCACCTGTGTGGATGTGATTACAGTTGGTTGCGAAATCTTGACTGCCTGAGGTTATCGAGCTTCAAAATTGGAAACGTACACAGTCAGTAAGAATGTGTCTTCCCCTCGAACGGGATAGGCATTGGGCGCTGACGCTGTTCACGCCTTTTCTCACGGGTGGCCATAGCAACCACAGGTCCTCCTTTGAATGAACCTCATCAGATATCGACTGGTCATTCACGATCCACTCAGTGCCCTAGTATCAGTCGTGTGTAGACATGGCTACATTAAAGCGATTGAGTCACCGTTTCGATGGTGACCTGCAGGCGTACATCACTCACATTCGCGGATATCACAATCTAGTGGTTGTGTTGGCGGTCAAATAAGGACAGTTTTCACCAGCCTCAATAAGGAGATGAGCGCTGCTCAACGGCGGTACCATAGGTATTAAGAGTTCGATGGAAGCTGGTTTAGGATAGCCTCTAGTGAAGGGACCACGGGCAATCTATGGCGGTAGTTAGGACAGAACCAATCTAAAACAGTACGATTTACATACACCCCTATTAAAGACGGCGCGTAGTGCTCAAACTGGCAGATATATATTTTGTGCAGACAGTGAATGTTTTCGAAACTGGGAGAAATAGTTTGTTAATTTTCTCATTGGAAACTATACGGTCACTTCCAGTTGTTCCCTGAACACGATGTAAACCGGGAACCTCGATGTCAGATCATTCAGATCACTCTTGATAATAGATACACATAGTTTAGCATGAGACACTTGATACCTCTTGTGGATTCAATTGACAGTTGTTTTTCAACCCACAGCGGACGATCGTGCTGAGGTTAGAAGAAAAATGTCCTACATAAAATCGTACACGTGGAATAGTGCAAGTTACGAGAAGAACACAAACGCTACCTGCAAGAGAAGTGAGTAACTCCATATCTAATTGATTGTCATGTTCCCGTAAGCAAAACAAGTCCACCCATAAATCAAAAATTCTATACACATTGCGAAAAAACAGCAGACCTTTTTTTCGAAAAATGGGCATAACGTTGGAATATCATGACCGAGCCTATTTGAGTGCATTAGTTACATAATTATCCAGATTTCCAACGAACGTGAATGACGCAGTGGTCTAAACGATTGGCCATGGGCCAATTGCCGTACATCCAATGGTTAAACTCACGCACTGCACAGTCTAAATGTTTGATTTCCCTGGGATGAAACAAATCAACGCTTTCCCTTCGTTGATAAACCAGCACACTTAGCTGGTTAATGGTGGGCGGAATCTGGTCGCAACGCGGCAGAAGAGGGAGGTAGATGCCAATTTATGCTGGTGTTTACAGAACTGGAGAATGCATGCTGAGAGTAACACTGGAAGCGGAACATCGTGCTCTAGCTAAGCATTCAACTATAACTGTCCGAATCCATCACACACCGGCGTGGCCTGTTCCACGTACGTTTGTTGAAAGTCGTTGGAATTCGGGTTCATAACGTGCGAGCTCTGTTTATATAACAACGAATAATGCATGCTGTAACAGTTGAATACATCAAGCATCAGTGAACGTTTCAACAAAATCCTCTGATGAATATCCGTTTCATGGGCAAAACTAACCTGGAAGAGATGATCAGAAAGTGGACGAATTGCCAGCAACACTATGTCGCGCAAAATAGAGTTTAAGCCTATTTATTTTGTATGAATGAATAAAGTGATTGGCGTCGTTGATCGGTCGCAGAAATTCAATAACGCAACATTAGTAGAGATACAGCTTACTACAATGGGTTCTTCAACAAGCATCCAAGCTATTGGTCAATCTTCTGTTTCCGAAGCGGCGCCTGCTTCATACAGAATTAGTGAATTTTGTATTACACTGTTTCCCGTGTTACGCGATACTCACTTATGACTGCTGTCTTCCCAAGTAAACTTTCATTCAACCTAACCCAATGATAAGATATTTGGTGATCGAGATTATCGTTCCAATGATCCTCCCCGATCGATTTAATGCTAAATGAAAACGTCATTCAGATAAACTCGAACAGCCAGGGTGTAGGGTGCTGCTGCTCCTTTCTGCTGACAGCAAAACCATACAATAGTTACTCTGCAGTTTCTAGAGGTTTTGACAATTACTTGGCCAAAGTTTGGTATGAGAAGTTCGTTATATCAAGAATCCGGTGAGTTGGTAGCCCAGGTTTGTAAGTTCAAGGTGTTTGACAGCTGTATATACAGAAGTAAATGTTTATATACAAAAATAGAACAAGAGTGGTACGACATTATACGGGTATTTCGTACATCGTCACTCTACAAACGAATACGATTGAATCAGTCATTTCACTTCTCAGACTTCTGGCAAACTTGGTGAACATTTGCTACTAAAAAATACTTTGTAATAAAACATCTGTTTGGAAAACCTCCATACCTGCTATTGCCATGTCGCTGATCCGCAATAAAAATTCGATTGGACCACCCTATTTATTCACCTGCTTCCAATACATAAGCTTTAACTGTATTTTTGACAACACATATTTCATCGCATGTTGTCCTTCTGCGATGACAAACGATAACAAACAAATTCAACTTGCAGTTTTATTGACTAAAGGAATGTGTTGAGTTTTGACATTCTAGTGAGCTCAGACATATGGAATGCTTAGTGCGAGGTCTTGATCATTGCAATTATGACAGCCAGACCATTGCCAATCTATGGATCCGCAGTACCATGGAGGTCTGTTTCATTATCTTCTCGTCAGTCATGTTTGTGATGGGGAGTACGTAATATCGCTCCGCCCCTCGTTCAGACGTTTAAAAAACAGTCTGTTTTCGGCTCTTGCTGTAGAAATGTACATCAGCTATATTGGGGCAGCAGGATAATTACTTCAAGGTAGCATCTTACTATCACGTGCATAAATTGACTCACCAGTTATGCTTCCAAGTTTTTTATTCACACAAGTAATGAAGAGTTATCACAAGTTATCATTGAATCCATTAGTGTAATAGGGTTGATCTTTTTCGTTTGTTTTGTTAACACTGTGGTCGCAGACGTTTTTGATGAGGTTCAAATGTGGTATTTCAATTTGAACTGTCAAATTAAACTCGTGGTCTATGAACTGAAAGATCTAGTAACTTGCCATAGTGATCTTGGGATAAGCAAGAATCCATGGTAGTAAATATATCCACTTCGTTGCACTTTTGTCCCATAGTGCCAACTTAATTGTCCCTTTGATTCGAATGGTCCTTATCCATACATGGTACCTCCTTGAACAACGGAGTGTGCGAATTCCTTGTCAGATGATTAGGCCGTTGCAAACTAAACTACGAACATTAAGTCACGATACCACAAGATGAGCCTTCAGTAACCAACCAACCTGGCGCCATATGCAATTATCTCGTCTACAGTACCGCATAATCTAATCTAACATAGTCTTTTTATGGAACAAACGTAAAAGTGGATTACATCCTGGCAGCTTGTATTTCAAGCTTCTGCTGTTCATACAGCATTTTTGTCTATTCTTAATGCCTTCAATATTCACGTTTGGATCTCCTCGATTTACACATACTGATGGCTTCTCAGTATCTCTATCACTGAGTCATGTTCAGTGTCTAATCGCTAACATGTGTGCATTGAAAATCAACTCAATTCGGAGGACATTAGTACTGCAGGTTGTGGTTACTATCTAGCGATACCGCATTTATTCGCAGTGATTACTAAGTAATCAGAACAGACTGTAATCGTGACAGTGTAGAAACCGTTCAGTAAGTTAGCTGAAACTAACTATCTAGAGTGAACGTTCCTTCCACGACTGTATGCCTTTCAACTTCTCCATTAAGGCGCGTGCGTTTCGTCCCTATCTGTGGGCTAGGAGACTTTATAGCAAGCCAATTGACCGTTGGTGTTGATATCTAAATAAAAACTTGTACCACACTGTCCTCAATTGTCATCTGAAATTACATTTCCTTTGAGGGGAAAAATAACCAAATCATTTGATCACCTGATGTCAGACAACTGTACTTGTCTACACACGTAAACAACAGTTACTCTAGCCTTGTCCGAGTAATTGCACAAACGTGGACGAGTGCATGAACACAATGGATTTAATCGGATCTCTGAACATAAGCGTGAGGGACATTGTGACATTCAAAGGACGTAGCCACCGAAGAAGCAGACCCGTTAAGTCGTGCACAAGGGATCGGACTAAACCAAGTCTTCCGGTTGGTGGATTCCGCCTAGCGTACAGGTTCCACAGAGAAAAAGCTGGGTCCGATTTACATCGATACTGGAGGGAGCAGAGGAGGAAGAACACACATTGGCCAAGAGCACAAGAAGTGTTGTGTTGTAGTACTAGATGAGACAACATGGGAATAAAACACATGCTCGCACACGTGTGCACACTTACACATGTACAAAACAGAACAAAAAAGCATGGCGGACGAAGGCGCATGATCACTCAGCAGGAAAATGGTGACGCTCAATGTACCGATCGTAGGTCACAGACGTGCACACACCAGTTTGAAAGATCCTGGGCAACAGATCAGAGAAGAGGGAAACGCGACAAGATCTAACCTGTTTTCAATGGCAAGTACGCAGACAATACCTACAGGAACACACAACACTCCACCTGCTGCTTTCCTGCGCCATGCTTTCCGTTGACCTCTCTGTTCAAAATGAACACGGCACTGGTCGATGTTGTGCGTCCTTGAAATGTGTGCGTGTGCAACTGGACAAACGCACCCGAAACTACGGACCGGAATATTATTAAAAATGGGATTAACATCACCAAAAGTTTACCTTCTGGTTTTCAGTAGTAGCTGGAATCAAAATGTATTATGCCAAGACTAGTCAGTAACCCACACAGTATCTGCTGTCATACGGATTGAGACATGGGAGTAAAAACGACCAAGCGATACACGTTTTCAGACGGCACGGCTTTCACAGACTCGGCGTTATTCGCCGGAAACTTCAAGATTAGAACTAACTATAGCATTGAGTTTTGCGTTTGTTTGTGAATTTTCAGTTCATTCCAAAGAATGAGTGAGCCGAGTATACTTTGCATGAACGTCCGGCTTCGATGCTTATTGAAAATTAACTGGAATTTACGTACATTCTGCATATTTTGCGATGTGTCAAATCTCACCGATCACGTCAGTACCAGACCCTTCTCGTTGTCATTTTCTACCTACTAGGGACCCAAAGGATCGGTAGAGCTCCCAAACAGACGTCGTAGGATCAGTGACCGAACAAATGAATAGGATGATTTGAAACGCAAACGTAGCGAGGTTCGAGTTAGGATTTATTAAAACAAAAGTGCACACCACGACTAAACCATACTAACGTCCAGTATGGCTAAGATGATTCTGCCACATTTACGTCCCGAACTAACTGAGCTCAAGACACAAGTATAAAAACTTACGTTGACAGCAGTTCACTCTCAACATAATAGTGGTGAGAGTTGCAAACATTAGCACAGCAAATCATAAGACTAATTCAACATAATTCCAGACGGAGTTAACAGAGTGTACTTCTTTCATCTCGCTTCAGAACCCGAAGTCATTATCTTGGTACATTGTTGACAAATGAACCAACAGGAGGTCAATCTGTTCTAGTTACGGGGCACCAGTCAACTCCGTCATGAGACCCTAACATCACGGTATAGTTGTCAAAAGAATATATCTCAGAGATTCTGGATTACAGGTTGAGCAGTCCACCTCATGTACTCAAAGAGAAGAGCCGACATCTTAGAGGGGTTGAGATTGTTTCACAAGGACGCGACATTATAACATCTCTGACAAAATGAGTAGCAATGAGAACCTTTCCACTGTATTGATATTATAAATGCCAGACTAGTCTACTCATTCCCGTCCATCGTTGAAAATACTCCCCAGACCATACCCTATCAACCTCTATTGGTCAGCTCGCGAAACTATACCTCATTCTTTCAGAAATCACATCAACGTAGTAATCATTATTCTCATGGAGCCATTCAACACAGCCGTTCATTTCAAACCCGATTCCTTTCGCGATTATTAGTAATAGAGGTCATCTTGTTCTATCGCAAGTTACGTAAATGAAAAGAATATCGACGACACATGTTGAACCGAGGAGTATTTCAGTCATTTCGTGTGCGTTCAAATGCATTTGTTCGAAAGGTTTCCTTTACCAATTTGATTATCATGGGAGATACAAAAATAACCATCTTCATTAACTACGTCCGTTTGAGACCATTCAACCTTGTTTCACCAATCTATCAACGTTACAATAAGACCACTACGTGTATATATCCCATGATCGACACAAGCCCATGTTTAACGGAAAGTATATACCTCGCAATTATGTGATTTACACCATTCGCCTAAACGGGCTCCAAAATCCTGGATGCATGATTCGTTAGTGTGAATCATGCATTACAAGGGGCACGTTACGAGTTGATCTTTCCAAACAGCGGTAGTTCAAGTGTCGCATGTGTAGGGGTGTGGAGAATGAAATGACGCACCTCACATGGAACAGTTTTATGGTTTAGACGTGGCCCCTTCCTCTGACACTTTTCCTAATACTTTAGGACAAACAGCAGCTGAATAACTTACAATGACCTCCCTTAGTCAGATACGGCATGCGTGTACTTCATAACGCATTGTAGAGAAATTAACTTTACCGTGTTGGATAGTCATACAATTCTGCTGCGAAGTATACATTGATTAGGTGGTGATTATCACTCAAACCAACCATACCTTCACAAGATACGAACCAGCCTATATATCGTTATAACAACGTTTTGATATGATGAATTTTGCGTCCGTTTGTTCAAATCGCCCACCTAAAAATGATCTACATTTCGAGGATAATGTTGGTCAGATGCCTGCTCTCATGCAGTCAATTGATTTTTCACAAAACTACGCTGATTGTCAGATTGATAACAGGCTAGTTCGATATTTCTTAGAAGGGAACCCCACACACACACACACACACACACATACACTTGATGTACAATAGATGCCCTAGGATCAACCAAGCAGTCGTGGTTGAAAAGAAGCTAAATGAGTCACTGATACACAAGTTGACCACAAGTTTACACGATGTCCAGTTTCGGGTGGGCAAATCAAGACACAGCATTACCGAAATGTTAAAGCATTAACACACAGACTATAGTCGGGCAACGGATGTCGTAACGTCCTTTTACAGAAGATGTGAAGCCTCTTAACTACTTGTCAGAGTAAATTTTTAGTCCTTTCAAACGTACAACCAAAAGTAACTTTGTCTCTGTTTGATAACCTGCTGTATTTGAGATAAAAATTACAGTCGACCCACATCGCATTTGCGCATCCTTAACGAACACTTCGATTACAACATGCTGCCCTCAATGATAAATGATTCGTATAGTGCTGACGTTTGCTTCAACTAACCGTTTCTTCGTTAACAACTTACACGTGTTCACTAACGCCAAAGTTCATGAAGGATGTAAGACATCTGTGATATTTCTCGGTTTATCAACCGATTACGGTGGTTTGCTCATACAGCTTACCGTTCGATACAGTGTGCACCGATAACTACCGAGTGAAGTAGTCAGTCAATAAGAGCACATCTGAACTTGCAACTTCGGATGATTTTCGTGATTGACAAATTTTCAATTTCTCATCAACATGCCCTTCTGAGATTCAAAGGAACTGCATCCAACAATAAACGATTAATATGCAAAGGTACTTCAGGACAGAACGTCCAGATGGAAGTGGTCGACTGCAAACAACGGAGTGAGTAACAAGATGAGCATGTTCTAGAAAGTATTTGGTAGTTAATTTGTTCCGTAAAAAACTGTCTTATTCCTCGAGAAAAAGATGTTATCTAATTAGAATGGACGGAAATGTCATGGACAATCGAGAAGTAACCGTCGCTATTTTGTTACTAGTTCGGCTTGTGTTCCGCTATGCTCATTGGTGGTTTAGTGACCCTAACAACCATTTTTGGTAACTGTCCTTCGATTTTCTGATTCGAAAATATTTGTAAGTCGCAATGCATCATATAAACACCTTGTAATTTTCTCCTTGTCGCACACGTTGTTGGAGCGGAACAAAGCTGTTTTTTTTGCACGCGTCTTCTGGTTTGTCTTGGGAGCAAATCACGGGAACAGTGGCGTTATTTTTGGGACCAAGATTTTCCGTGTTAATTATTTCGAGGAGGAGAATCTGATTTCGATCAAGCACATTACTATAACGTGGACGAACCAGCGTATTCTTTCAAAAGGAACCAATTTAGCGGAGTGTGTATGCTGATAATCATTCAACCATTTAACCGACTAAACAACCAGAAAACTAACTGGTTAACCAGTTTGCATATTGTTTAAAGAAATGAATGATCAAGCACCACTGTAGATTGCATGCCAGATGCACCCAATCAGATTCCTAACTGTAAAACCGTACAACACGACCTAAGTAAGGAATAGTTAAAACACTTTCGAAGTGATAGGAGACGAAAATGTGAACATTCCCAAACTCTTCAGATCATAACGTGTTCAGCTCTGTAGTGGCAGTTTTGCAATTTTTCATCGAGAAATGTAAAGGTTCCAGACAAGCTGAAGACCACTTCTCAATCGACCGGTAACCAATCCGTTGTGAGCGTCTGGCCAGCTGTTCGCATCCTAAACCCGAGTAAAAGATGCCCTCGGGGAGGGAGGAACGATCTTGAGGTCGCGAGCATTACTTTAAATCGCCGTAGCACTTTTGCACATACACACATACAAAAGGAACTGCAATGGGTCACATAACCATCCCCCATAGGCATGTGTCTGTTTGACTTGTCCGGAAAGGAATAAATATTGGTTGCTTCCACACAAGTAGTTATGCTCGATGAAGGCCCTGTGTGTGTGTGTGTGTGTGTGCAGGCGTACACAAGTGTGTCTCCGCATTGATCGATCCACCAGGAAGCCAACACTGGAATGGAAGCTAGACAACTGTCTGGATATTCCTCTAGAGTGGAACTACGTTTGGATCTAGGGCAGCGCTACTGTTCTGCACCCTGTCCACCTAGATTTGTGCACATAAACTTCCGGGTTTTATTTCCAGATTCGGAACAAGAAGATGAATTAACGCCCAACGGCGATTCAGGATCACTGTGCAGATTCAAATGCATTTTGCAGAACAACTGCTTCAGGGTAACTGATAAATGCGGAAGAAGTAAGGGTCCAATAACCGAAAACCACGGAACTTGAAGGATGATTTAGTGACCTGTCGGGGTAGGATGTACAATCCCACAGCAGTTCAAACGATTCGCCATATGAAGGAAAAGGAGCGAACATTGCCTTTTAAGGAAATATATAGTCCTATTACAAGAGGTAACCAGCTCATTTTCATCGCGATTCGACGTGGCCGAAATCGGAAGACGAAAGAGACAGCTGGACAACCAAACTCCCATTGTGTGTGTGTGTTAAAAAACGGAAAATATACGTGTAAAAATTATCTAGAATCGATACTAAAATTACAAGACTGATTAATTAGCAAGGTATTAAGATCACAATAATATCAGTCATCATTAAGCTGATTGAACAGAGGGGTGTTAAGGCCATTGACTCGAACAAATGAATAAGCAAAAATGTGTAGACCACTAGAACGATGTCTATTGGAATGGAGGACAAATGATCATCTCGATAGCTTGATAAGTAACCACCACAGAAAGAAGAATGTACTTTAACCAAACAAAGAAATAACGACATAAAAACTCACAATCTGCCATAGTAATTGCACGAAACGTCTGATTTGTAGGATAATCCTCCGTTCGATTTACTTTCGGATTCACCTAGACATAGTTAAGTGCGGAAAAGTAGGGTATGTGGTTAAGATTTTCCGTCAAGATTTTAGACTACCAAACACTGATCACATAAAACATAGACTGAGCTCAGAACCATTATTTAGAATTCACGTAACCGTTATCTGAATGACATCCTAGGTCCGAACCCCTCATTCATGCGTGTAATCATAATACGGCCTGCGATCAGCATCTAACCAACGATCATTTTCAACGTATCAGATTAGAACGTGATTAAAAAGCGTGACCTATTAATCCGGAGCCAATGTCACCACACAGTATTGTCAAACTATGTTCGTAGTAAATAACGGTGCAAACGAAATTATGTTATCCCAACAACAATAAAAATGTATCTCCACTTTAAGACCGTCAATAGTAACCTGCTTAACATATGACCGCAAACTGTTACATACATCTAGCAATGACCGAGCGAAGAATCAAATTCTCTTTATGAAGGACCTTCACCATGTGCCGGATCATGGTCATTATTATGGTGATCATATTGATTTTATACGAAATTCCACGTGTGCATTATATGAAAGATTAAACGCATCAATTGACTGAATTGTATGAATTGCTTGATAAAATGTTCTGCATATTAAAAACTCTAATGTGACATTTGTAAGTTTGTGCGTACGCACGTATGTGTATAACTGTTTGCTCTTTGTAGGCATTCAACTGCGCGCATGTATTAAACTACCGTTGAGCACAAGCTCGCCTTCTGGTCAAGTTTGCTTTCTCTAAGCGCACGTGGTTTTCAATAAGTACATGACAATTTCCAGATGATGGTTTGATGCACGATGCACCTCGTTAGTCCGGTAGTTGTTCTAACGAGGATGGGCTGTTCGGAGTAGGCTGATTCGTGAAACAGCTATGTACTAGTTATGTAGATGAGATCATATCGAGTACTGTCAAGCGAACAGACTGTATTGGTTAATGATACCATGTTATTAACCGTTAGTTGACCTTGCAACACAGATTGGCGGTAGTCGTAGTTCGAGTGAAATGCGAACCACTGATATTTCAAAACATTACTTCATGTAAACCCATCTCAAAAGTCAAAGAATGTTTTGGATTGGATTATGGAGAGGTTCTACTAAGCACGTTAGAATCAATTAATGTTTTGCAACATTCAAACATAACATTTTTGTATATCAGTGACCTCAATCATATACATGAGCACCTCGTTCGCTTTTTTGATTGTATAATATGGCATACCTTAATGGACGAAGACAAGTTGGATAATAGTACATCATACACTGTTTTTTGGTCTGTGTATTGACATGAAGATGTCTAAAAACATGCATGTTTACATTGCATCCGAAGTTCTTAGATAAGAAACCTGGTGTACTCAAACAGAAGATGTACACCGAGTTCGTATCTTTGATTTTCGCTGCTTCAGCGACATTTCTTGTAAGCAGTGGTAACACTGGTTGAGTCACGATACTGTTATATAACGTACCTTCAGTTTACACATTTCGGTGTCGAATGCAATATCCTCTCTTACAATTCGTTAACCCACGCATATTCTTCTAATACCGCGTAACCATAGCTGAACATCGTGTTGATAAAGAATAATCACATACTACTTATAGATTGATAAAATGTGGGGTTTGTCGCCGTAGTCTCAGTGAGCTCCCACATTTAACATAAATAAAATCAATTCGTCTTGTTGACAGTTTTCTTCGTTCACTTCCTTATTCTACATTTTATTGAGATCTTTCCTATTATTGTTTGTAAGTTGTTTGTTAACCTTGGCAAAATTAATGATATATTTATTATACGATGATGGCTTTAAGCTGAATATGTTGTGGAACGACAAACAAGGACATCTACAGCTCCGATAATTCCATTCTGAACGAATTAAGGTTCAATGACATGCACGAATAATGCCAGCCCAAACCGTATTGAATTCATATTTTTAATTTACCAATTAGGACATTACAAAGTGGAAAACATGTTCAGGAAGCTGATTGCTAGAATGATGAACATGACTTTCGAGATATGATGTCTTCGAAGGTGATCATATAACCCTCTTCAAGGATTAATCAGTTATCAGTAAGAACGACTTGGTGAATTATTACATAGGGATGATTGAGCTATAAGAGGAAAGTTAACAGCAACGGATAAATTCAAACAACGCGGGAAAAAGTAAGCTAGTCCTCAAGAAGAAATCACTGAACTTCAGAATGATGAAGTATCAGACGGAGCGATACAGTTTGTGAAGTTTCCATTTGTTTGTCGATGATCAAAACTGTCTCAGTATTGCTTCTTTGATAATGTAGTGTATTGAAGCGTATACTGCGATGAACATTTTATGCCGACTTAGAATTGTTACTACTTAACTTGAATCCAAATGCTTTCTAGTTACTCAACAACAAAAAATCGTCGAGTCCAAGGATAGCATTATTATACTATAATAGGTTATTTTATTCACTTGAATATCACCGCGTGTTAATAATTCATATTAACGATTTAGTGTACTTTTTCTAACTACGGTAAAAAGGAAATGGCCTACCACGGTAAACTGTTTCACTGCAGTATATGGTGTATGTTTTTGAAATTTGACAGCGTTTGCACCGACTAAACTATGTTTATTGATGAGTAGTAGGGGATTTTGATTTTCATATAGATTGAACATCACCCACAATTGATCGCAGAGGTCGCATTCCCATAGACTTTACAGTCGGCCCCTTTCGAAAAGAAGCACTAGACTCGAGTTTCGCTCTCATTAGAGCTCATCAGTAGTGCATATCATTGCCACTGCCGGGACTTGAACCACGGACATTCAGTTCATGAGGCAACCGTGTTTACCACTGCGCCATTACTCACAAGCGAAAGTGGATGAGCGTTCTCATATGATAATTCGGTCGTGCCTAACGTGAGGTCAATGGCGCAGTGGTAAACACGGTTGCCTCATGAACTGAATGTCCGTGGTTCAAGTCCCGGCAGTGGCAATGATATGCACTACTGATGAGCTCTAATGAGAGCGAAACTCGAGTCTAGTGCTTCTTTTCGAAAGGGGCCGACTGGAAAGTCTATGGGAATGCGACAGCTGCGATCAATTGTGGGTGATGTTCAATCTATAAACTATGTTTCTTGGTCAAAATCCTCTAGGTACTTTAAATGATAAATGTATACAACAGGCGCCTTCCAGATACATCAGACCAATTGTTCAAACGAACGGACTAACCAGTTGTCAAATTAACCGATTTCTACTGCTTATTAAATGGTTACTACTACAATACAAGAAAGTTGAGTAGGATAGTGGTCACTTACACTGTCTTATACAATCCACACAGATATAGGTACTCAGCCGAGTTACGGTGACTCCACTATCTATACAACCAGAGACCGCGAGTGGTAGTTGGAAGATTCTATTGATTGAGTTAGACTCACGTTACACTATCGCCAGAACTTTATGCATCATGTATATTTCTGTCCGGACTGAAATTGATTGTGAAATGTATATGTTGATTGCCAGTCACTTTAACTCACATCGAGTGAGACCGGAGCATCACTTTAAAAAGCTAAAACTTAGTTATTCGTGCGTACTTCATCTTCAGAGTCTTGAGCGAAGACCTCCCTTTAATCTCAATCGGTAATCACACGATTAGGATTTCTCAATCGGCTTTACAAATTCGACTGCTTTGTATCTTCGAAACAATGACCGATAATGAATTGTCGAACGTTTACATGTTAGCAGTTGAATACCATTCACAGTCGCACCAACTCTAAATGATGTTCATCTCGGGACACAAAGCGGAGGGGGCACAACTGAATGAAAAGCATCACAGTGACAGCACAATCTTCAAGCTGAATCCCACTCACATTTGTTTGCAGTGTTCAAATTCAGATAGACTCTAGTCAACCTCTTTCGAAAAGAAACAAAGGACGTGAATTTTACCCTTCTTAGAGCTGGTCAATAGTGCATATCAGTCGTGCCTAATGTGAAGTCAGTGGCGTAGTGATCAACGTGCCTACCTTAGTACAGCATGGCCGGAGTTTTAACCCCGACTGTGGCAAGGAAATGCACTACTAAAGAGCTTTAAAAAGAGCGAAACTCGAGTCTAATAATTCATTTCGAAAGGGGCTGGATGGACAATTTACCTGAGTGCACAGGCTGTGATCAACTGTGAGCAATGTTCAGCTTGAAACTACCCAAATCCCCGATTACCCATCAGTAACATCCGTTTTCATTCAAAACTGTGTGATGACATTTCTAACCACATGTAGATGTCGTGCTTTGGAACCCCACAGAGAAGCCACCGTTAATGACGTACGGACCCAAGCATGGATGCTGTGAATGTCACTAATCTTGTTTACCAAGAGTACGGAAAATCTCTCTGATGCACGCGTAATTCATCCCCTCAGAAAATGTACATTTTAAAGATGAAAATACAACCACCAACCAACCTAAGAACTCACTTTTTCCAGATTCTTGTTTGGGCTGCAACAAACCAGGGGAGGACAAAGAGAGAAAACGGCTGGGTTAACAATCATTTTTGTACTAAACAATGAAAGGAGTATTTGTGAATGAATACTGAAGCATTTCAGGTACTATCACTTCCACCAATTTTTCCGTTCCAATTCACCTGAGTTGTTTTCTTCTCACCTACGTAGAACCAATTTTTCGTCAGGTGTGACTGTTCAGCTTTATTACCTGGCTTTGAGTGTTTTCTGCAATGGTCACATACCAGAGAAACGATAACGACAGAAGGAACCAAATCGAGTGGGCAGTACAATGCCCAAGAATATTTCTGGTTTAGCTTTCAGGAACTCTAGGATGTTTCTGGCATCTCCACTACTTAAGTTTGGAAGTTACACTCCAGAAGAAACTGCATATGTGCAGTCAACGAAATTAAACGCCTCAAGACTACAGTGAACGAAGTATGCCAGTGTTTTGTAGTTAGTATCCAGTACCGATGGACAACCCTTGTTAGACGTTATGTAGCAATGAAACCACAATATAGCTCAAATGAGAAAGATTTATAGGCTGTTAGGAATCATCACCTGTCTAGGAACACCCGTAGTTAGTACAACTGTAGCTTCATAGTCACAAAAGAATAACAAGAGGGTTGCAAACTGGGCGGATCATGGAGAATCTTAGATGTAAAGTAAAACTGTTTCAATAGAATGAACGTGGAAGGTCGCCAATCGCCTGATTGTGATGTACGAAACAAAACAGGAACAGGATGAAGGGATAACAGTTTGATAGAAAGTAAACTTAACCACAACTAAATAAGTACACAATCAGCAAGCAGTAGAAACAGTTGGCTAGGGATACTCGCAAAAGGAAGAACACAGTTTCGCTTTACCAGAATAGTATGGACGGCCAAGCTACCAGAAGACATTACTTGATTTTTCAATATGTACATTTAGCATAAGCTTGAAAACTTTAACTTATGACATTTTTTACACAGTTACAACAGACTGTGTCAGGGTAGTAGTCTGAATTGGATATACCCATGCGTCTGTCAGCCGAACGACTCATTTGTTCCTCCAGCTGCCAACTTGTTGCCTTGGGGGCAACAGTTTTGGCTGAGTAGAATTGGATTAAATAATAGCTGATGCAGTTGACTGAGGACCTTAGTTGCTAGAATTAAACTTGCTAGGATGTCCGCAGTACATCAATAACCAAATCAGTTTAAGTAATCTATCAGGATACAAAAGTGGATGAAGTGTTTCTATCTTCTTTGCCGTAGTTCTTTGTACGACGTCGATGGGATCATTGTTACTTAATAGATTTAGCCGAAATGAACGCCTAGTTCATACCAGATGAATAAGTATTATGGAACTTGAATTAGCAAACGGTGATAAAAATGGGTCTTGCACAACTAGAACCAAATATTTTTTCACGTCATATCGTAACGGTTACTATTACGGTGGGTATCTGAAATGTCCCAAAAAGTTATACACGTTACTGTAGGATTTAATAAGTTATGACTCGCTGAGTTCAATGTAACGCAGCATAAGCCACTCATCGTATTCAGTGATAACTTTTAGTATTTACTAGTACGGACAATCCAAGAGTACAGAATGATATTCTATTGTTATATACAGGAGATCTGTTCTAAATTATCTTCAGGAGAATAAACAGTAATTCCCAGATTTTAGTTTGCAACTGACCTAGGCGGTGCGTTAAATCAACCAAATACACACAGTGTGATCATATTTCTAATCTGAAACGCTTAACTCGAACCATGTAAGACACCGTGTTTTCAACGCACATTCACTCTCGATTAATTGAATTCTCTTCATGTAACATTCTGTAAAGTGTACTTTCACCAGAGGTGAGCTTTTCCGTTCTAGTCTCATGAAGTTCATTATTTCTTATCATCTTCAGAGTGCGCGAATTTTCACTTATCAAAATATCGTTTTAGTTCAGTCGTCCGCCTTAGTCCGAGTTGTATGTATACGCAACTAGTGCTCATGGTTCTTCGGTTAGGCCTTACCTACCTAAGGTTATGATTAGTCCAGTTTCTGCTACATTGAAATTGATTGTAAAAACGGATCAGTTTTCTCGTTAACGAGAGTAACGCCTAAATTTCAGGTGCTCACTTTCTGAGGTTCACAATCCAATTCATGTCTGGACTGGACTTCTGCATATTTCAGGTCAACAAACGTGTCCGTGTCTGTCACCTCCCACCGTTGGTGAATCAAGACCTAGTCAATATGTTGTGTGCACCGGATGGAGTCAAAGAACATTCCCCTAACCCCGAGATTTTGTAATAATTTTTGTGATATGTGTGTAACCTTCAGAACGTTATCAAAATGTTTTTTGCTAAAACAACATACGATACGTTAGTCAGGAGCTGAATAGGAGCGGACCAGGTGAGAAATGTTCGATGCCTCAAGTTCAGTCACGCTGAATCTGTAGTCTACCCGCATGTTTGGGGCAGATAGACGAAAACAAGTGCTATAAGCCATAATGAAGAGGTCGACCTCACAGTATATCACTTTGGTGCACTAGGGGAAAAACAAAAGTTGCCTTCATTGGAGAAATTCGGTTACTGCAAGTAGTACACTGCCCGTTCAAGGGTCAACATTATGAGTGAAACAACTGCTATCGGGTTAACGTGGATTATGGAAGCCAGGTTGAGTCAAGGCTCAAAATACAACTCGCTACGCCCGTTGTCCGTTTGATGACTGAATCACAGCCGATCGCCGAAACACCCATACACCCTAATTAGGAATGTGGGAGTGCTTTTGGCTACTGGACGTGGATCACGTGACGGAGTTTTTCAACCTTACAATTATCAGGTAGACGGCAATCAGTTTTGGATGGTATAAGCAACGCTGTCCTATTCAACAGAAAAAAACGCATTCATGGTAGCGGTGTGGACCTGGGCCGCAAATGTCTTCATCAGCAGTCCGATATGTTTGAAATTACTGGGGAATGAAGCCTGGCTCACTCGAGAAAACGCCCAGTACGACTGTAATAATAGCCGATGCCTTCATAAGCTTACCACTGTTGTCAGAAAAGCGTTCAGCCTGCGCTGGCATACCACCAAGTGCCACATAAATTGCAAGGACTAGGCACAATATTAGCATCTCAACAAGTATCATGACATTCGTTGTCAGCAGTTAATCGATTCATCCCTGAAGAGACCAACTTCGTCCAATTTCACATGGGTACACTTACAGCTCGGTTGTTTGTTTGCAAGGTGTAGGCGCCTTGATATTGTATGTTTGAATGTATACGTAGCTATTTTTAGCGGTTAGGTCCCCTACCCTTTCTCCTTTTTCTTCTCTCTTCCTAAACAGGGTTTGTTTCTTCTTCTTCATGGTTGTGTGGCATTTAAGCATCAGTGTGAACCACTGAGGTATTGTTCTGTTCTGGGTTTGCGCACAAGGCCATGGAAGGTTCAACGTTTTGATCGATGAGGCCCTGTTCGTCTGCGATCGCTACGCATTTGATTGAATCAAACCATCTGATGTATTGTTGTCTATGATGATGATGGGCACACGTCCACAAGTATGGTGTTATATGCTCCAATCCATCTGGTGAGGGAGTGTTTGCTCGACAACAACAGTTTGATATTGAACGTCTCAATACGAATCACCCCACATGATTTAAATCAGTTGAGTAATTAGGATAACAGTATGTTATCAGTCTGTTAAATTAAAGAAGATATTCTTCGTTTCGGAATTCTGTCACATCTAGATGACAGTGTTACTGGTTCCGATTATCCTTGCCGAATAACCTGGAGACGCAAGCTCCTTTCACAGGTTTCGATGGCAGATTTTTATTATGGTTATCACGTAATCAACTTGAAGTGTGAGCGGGGCCAAATATCATCCTCGAATTCTAGGAGCCATTTCGTATATAACTAATGATGGTAAATTAGGTTTAGACAGATACATTTGGTGAGCCTATCACGATGTCCAATCAGTGGAACAACTTCAGTCAGCTGTGATCACCATTCGATTCAGTGTACGCACTCACATGACTAGGTCAAATTCTGGTGTCCTTGGGGTAGTGACCACATCCAGCATCGATCACTTGATAGGAATCGAGACATACAACTGAGCAACCCATCCGAACAGTCAACAATTAAACTTTGATCATGCGCAAGTTGCTACAGTTCTAGCCAGCTATCGGGAGTTGCGGCTTTCCACATGTAAATGATTTTGCCTACAATGATAGTGAAAATAAAGGTCATACAGGGGTAGAGGAAAGAAATTGAACTCAGACTGCTGAAAATGGACTACGACAATAAATCCACTAGAATCTGGACCGACACTGCATAAACTATAGGACTTTGTGACTTTTCTGTACACTGTGAATATATATGCAACCCAAGGACACAAGATTCAGGCACCTAGGAGACTGTCCACTATGAACTGACACATATAAAGGCAAGGCTAGATTGGAGCAAGGGATGCCGGACGTGGTATGATAACACGTGGAGTCAAGCTGTTTTGGCTGACGAATCGAAGTTCGGCTTCAGACCTCGTGGTTCAGAAAAAACGATAGTAAATTAAAAAGCTTGAGCTGACTGGTGTTCCAGAAGAAACATACTTCGTACGTGTACAGAAGAAGGATCTGGCTGAAAAGAGAGATAGACTGAACAAAACTGGAGCTGAGTAGTGTACCTAATTGCAGTCACGGTTCTTTAACCTAGACTAATGGGACGAGTCACATGAACTTGCATAGACGATAACATACTTGTACGACGGTGGCTAGACAGTTCAAAGTTAAGCACGAAATATGGTTTCTTCATTAGCAACCTTCTCTACGAACTCTAAGCCCTATAGAAGACGGTTCAGATTTTAGTATTCAAAGAGTGGGTGAACAAGAGTTTCTACCTAACCTGGTAGTCTTGAAATAACGTGGAACGGTATGGCCATCAGCCGCATGAGTGTAGTATTCAAAGTCTGCTGTGGCGAATTGGAAAGACAATTACTGTGTTGAGTGACAACGGACGTCCTAGAAATTCGTATGTCTTAACAAAGCTGTTAGACATGCATGTTTAAAACATACGGGAAAGGTTGACTCTAAGTATCAATATCTACTTTCAATATTGCGAGTATAACTTGTACCGTTTAAAGAAGTCACACGCTTCAGATAATCGACACTCGAAACATAAACACTATGTGAACGTACAGAACTGTAGCGTCATCAGTCAAAGCGAACGAGACGGAGTCATATGGTCACAATTCAATTAATGATTTTGAATGAATCTGACAGCTTCTACAACACACATTTGGAAGAACAGAGCCTCCAACACAGTAATTGGTCCTGCTATTCGTAATCTATAACACGTACCCAAAAACACGCCCATCGTATCATAATCAAATTTGCGAACGGAACCAAGATGCGTACACAGTTTGTGCACATATGGACGTGTGTGCACATACAGACCTACTTACAAACAGTGCACTCCTTCGCCTGTCTCGAATGAAGGTTAGCAAAGAATTCTGTGGCAATATCACTCTCTCTCTCTCTCTTTGTCGTCCTCCGATCGTGAATCGGCCTCCAGTGGTTGTAGCAGGGTGGACAGAGTTTCATATAAACAATCACGTAGCTTCATCTAAATAGATGTATGAACACGCCTAGCTACGGAAACGATAAGCAATCAACGTGTCCGAGCAGTTAAGCCCGAGCAAGAGCAGCTGGATACATCCGACAGGCATAATTGGTAAACTTATCGCGGAAGTTTAAAAAGTAAACCACCAGTATAACTATGTTTAGATGTGTGGGTTCCTGTGAGCTAGTGCGTTGGTTTATCATTTACCGGTCATGCTGCAAGAATTGGCAAGACCATTTATTTTGCACACATTGGTAGATGTCATTTGAACCAACCTAGAAGAGCGCGCGAACGGGCTCGTTAGATTAAACTCCGGTGTGATTCGACGCCCTTCAGCATTAGCATCTCGGATCTTCGAGGTTGTACCACACATCGCACAGAATTCATTCATTGATGATTGATGTTTATTCATTAACGAGTTAAACAGTTCGTTCGATGTCTTCCACTAATTCAGGTGTATCCATTACATATATGAACCGCGGTTCTTGTATCAAATCGATGTGCTAGTACGATCAGCTATTTTGGAAGCGGTTGAACGGTAGCTTTGCAAAATCATTCTGAAACTTAGTAGAACTAAGATGATGATAATTGTTAGAAGGGAAACAACGCGATCCAAAATCAATAGACAAAGGCAGTGGACTTCTCATTATGTGGTACTTTTGATCAGGTTTTATGAATGTAAACGATTTTACATAATGCTAGTTTCAACATACTTGTAAAACTCCTCCAAATAAACTGTGAAAAACACTTTGGGAAGCACACTGGTTTCCCGTAGAAATAAT
Source organism: Paragonimus skrjabini miyazakii (assembly GCA_014338405.1). Classification (NCBI taxonomy): domain Eukaryota; kingdom Metazoa; phylum Platyhelminthes; class Trematoda; order Plagiorchiida; family Troglotrematidae; genus Paragonimus; species Paragonimus skrjabini miyazakii. The sequence continues at coordinate 208,657 of JTDE01000303.1, forward strand.
GAGTCACTGGGTTGTTTCACTCTATTCAGCTCACTCTTAATCAGCGCTTTGCAAAATGGACGATATCATTACTGAGTACGGGATCTACGACTGTCCGTGAGTGATCCTCAGACTGATGCTAACCAACTGATATGATCACGGTAATGCTATTCATTGCATTTACCCATGAGGGTATAGACAACTTAAGATAAGCACGCCAAGAACAGATATATTTCTGAGCAAAATGGGTGAAAATGTGCCTGAATCTGGTGCATTTCACTGGTTTAAACGTTTTGACGCATAAACACAATAGTCGAGTTTGTGGTGAAAACAACCGCTTTGAAAAACTCGATGTCTGGTGCAGGATTGTCGGGTGTTTAAACCACAGCATTTTTGAACAAGCCTCTTCTCGTAAACACGTAAAGAAGACTGACGGCTATCGGTCGGTCCGTGCCTTTTTTAGCATGTATGTAGCCTAGGTTTGCCTCTGTACAAGTCAAGTTTACATATTCCAGTGTATGAGCTCATATGACATGGCATGATAACGTTACTTGCAGTACAGCATATTACAACAACTCAATCTCCATCATTTACACTGGAATAGCATCCAGTCAGAATGAACCCTCTAATCGGTTGCCATCTTGCGGTAGTTGACAAAACCAATATACACAACATATATGGGTTCGTGAAGTTTTCATGTAATAGTATTGTTTAAGGAAAAAGAACTACACGAACCTTTGAAGACGCAACAACTGTTGTGAACTGACTATTAGGAATCATTCGTTTCGGATATACGGTATTTTTTGTGATTGAAAATATCTTCATTCTATGTAAGCACCGCAACACCAGTGATCAAATATCTAAACATTCACGACGCAAAACGTAAAGGTGGACTAGGGTTTGATCTCCCTACTCAGAATGTATACATAAGACGCCTAAACAGGATTTCTCGTAAATCAGGTTACTTTCACTCTAAAGCTTGTTTATGTTTTTACACTTTTTTTCTCACTTCATAGCACTTCTTAAGCATACTAGGTTATAGATTGAACATCACCCAAAATCGATCGCAGCTGTCACATTCCCATAGACTATCCAATCGGCCCCTTTCGAAAAGAAGCACTAGACTCGAGTTTCACTCTCATTAGAGCTGGTCAGTAGTGCATATCATCGCCACTGTCGAGACTTGAAACAAATACCGCTCCACAAGTCAATGATTTCTGTGAGTTCAACTTGTAGAGAAGTCCTAGTCGAGGGGTCATCGATTGGAGTTAACAGACAGTAACTGTATCTCCTCTCGAGGCGATAGGGCAACCTGATCATTACTCACAAGCGAAAGTGGTTGAGTGTTCTCATATGATAATTCGGTCGTGCCTAATGTGAGGTCAATGGCGCAGTGGTAAACACGGTTGCCTCATGAACAGCATGTCCGTGGTTCAAGTCCGGGCAGTGGCGATGATATGCACTACTGTCAAGCTCTAATGAGAGCGAAACTCGAGTCTAGTGCTTCTTTCCGAAAGAGGCCGACTGAAAAGTCTATGGGAATGCGACAGCTGCGATCAATCGTGGGTGATGTTCAATCTATATGAAAATCAAAATACCCTACTACTCATCATACTAGGTTAGTAATCATTTTGGATGTCTATCTGAGACCCATTAGATCTATACGACATTATTGGCACCTATCAGTATAACTAGCCAGACTATGAGCTCAAAGAGCAAATTGGATTGGTAGAATATCGAAGATGATTCCTAAAACTTAGAAGATATTCGAAGAAACCAAAGATGGTAGACGAATCGTTGTCAACGGTTTGGTAAAGAATAATAAACGTTCTCCTGGAACAAATCGTAATACAACGACAATCGAATTTTTTTTAGTACGTAACGACAGTACATCTCCGTAACATATAAGAATAGTTGTCGCAGTCATTAAGACTGTTATAGAATGAACACATACCATAAGAAATGAACCGGTTGATCGTATGTGAGGTTTGTGTTAGAATCTATGCGTAGTGTAAATCGTCTCTGTGATGAAGACATTGACTCCAGATTGACGTTCTAATAAGCTGTTCCCTCACACTAAGTGCATCCATCCAAATACTCAGATACGTTCATCCGTGAGTAGAGTTCAGGTTGTCTCATCCTCTCGCGAGGAACTTTACTAAAAATTATACTTGATTCCAGCGCCTCCTTTCGAAAGGATTAGACTTAAATTTTTATCGGTATGCGAAATCTTTACACAGATGTGACTGATAATTACACAGACCAAAACTCTCACTTCCCTTCAGTAAAAATGAACCAATCTAGGTTGTTAACCATTTTGGCATTGAAGAAAGTACTCATTACCTTGAGCAAGTACCTAGTGTACGGCAAACGACAAAATGTCATTGAGATGGTCACATCAAATGATTACTAGGTGCGAGACTGAGTCTAGATCATAACGGTAGGTCTCTTTAGTCTCAACACGGTGTTTGCTGTGATTGTCATTTTTACATGATACTCAATTCTTCAGGACGTGAGCAAATCGTGACAACAACTCTGAACTGATTACAAGAGGGCATCGTTATAGTACATGTATGTTTCTCCAGCTCTCTACAGCAATCTGATGTATGCTTTTGTTGCAATATTCGACTCGATAACTTCGTAGGCTGCACCATCATTGTAGCTGTGACGATAAAACAAGCAAACTTCGGTGGCGATATGAAACTTGCGAAAAGGTGAAGTTGTGCTACGAGTATAGATGAGGAAATTCACCATCATGGTCTGACCTTCTGCCCACAAAACATTATCGTCTAAATCACCACGTCAAAGCTGCTAGAACCAAGTAGAATAGATCATGTGAGCTATGTTTTCATGAAGAGAAGATTATTTTTCTTCTGAGTGCCTGGTCAATATAGTCACAGTACGTAGTCTATCAGGGGTTAAAAATGTATGAACGATAAAACTAATTGTTACTGTCACGTCAATTCGCGCATAGACTATGTATCTGTTGTGAAAACTACCATCGGCGGTGTTCATACCGTACAAAGCTGCACGCGCTTCTGCAACCAGGATGGAACTTTGATACGAGGAATTTTGGCAGACTCCGAACCTAAAATGCACTAGAACTCATGACTGAGCCGAACAAACGCGCACACACCTACAGTTGAGTAAACCAAGACGAATGTAGACTTCGGGTACAGTAGCCTCTGAGAATTGTTGCACACTGGTTTCCAAAGCGTGAACCAAAACGCAAGATAGTACAAAGTACAACGAGCGGAGATGATAAGGAAAATTTGCGCTCAGTTCATATCAAGTCATGCTCAAATATGGTTTGCTATCGGACTCTATTATCATTCAAATGACAGACAGGCATGCACACAATTGTAAGCTTTGAGTAGAGCGAATAGTCGAAACGCTTACGTACAAAAGATGTGTCCTATTCTGGCACCTCATATACATACGTACGTGTGTGTGTTTGTGTAAACATTTCTTTGCTGTGAGTTTAAAGGCCACATACATTTGGTCGAAGATTACTTCCAGTCAAACAAACCATTATGGTATTGTAGCAAACAGTGTGGTTCTGCATCAGACCTAATCATTTCGTGTAGTTTTATTTCGGTAGGCAAAGAAGCGGTTGTTGAGTCGTTTTTGGTCCTAATCGTCAACGTTAGAAGTGTCAGTCACTGGTAATCGTATGAGACAGAATAAAACAACACGATACGACTAGCATGCGAATATACCAGAACAATTTTTGAATCTTGTCTAAGTGTGATAGTTCATCCATTGAAATCTGTTTTACTAAGGTTCTTCATTAAGGAACTGTTGAAGACCTTTCACCAGCTTATGCAACAACCCGACTGTCCACAATCGAGCAGAGTACTGTGCCAGGCCATAAAAGAAATGTGAAATACACACTAACGAGCAATGAGTTGTTGATCACAGCTCGAGTTGGAAATTTTTCTGCATGGTTTGGTCATCCGTCGGGCTTGTTAATATTCAGCCTAGTTTCAACCGAAAAGTCAAGAGAGAGTGGCGTTTAACTCTTACCTGTGCAATCGCTCTTAATTTCCTGTTTCATCACTGCAAGCGAAAAAATAATCGCTATCAGTTTCATTTTGAAATGTAAACCACGTAACCTGAAGTCTGCTCGAATTACCGGTTCTTAAATGACAACCAGCGGGTGTGTTCAAATGGTTGCACACTTCTCAAAGTAACGAACGTGAGAACTGCTTTCTTTTTCCGGCAATTGATTAGAGTTCCAGTGATTGCTCTGCCTAAAACGCGTACATATGTGCACGTGTGTTATTTTATGAAGAACAAAACATCGCATCATTGTACCACAAATTTAGTGACCACATCCAAAGACTGGACAATTTGCCGAACTATGCAAGCAACAAAATGGTTCGACCCGACATCGAGTCATTGCATACCTACATACATTTGAACACACTCATCTTTCAACCAGATGTGTGCTGATCTGCGCAGAAGATCTGCAGACCATGCGACGGATGTACTGAGTTGTACATACACATTTCGGTGGTGTTTTCAAAATGGTTGACCAGAAAGTTTGAGGGCCACCCATCATGCATGCACACAAAAAACATTTGCGACGGATCGCAATTTTCTACCTCGAAATCAACTCACACGCTTGTGTACACTCACGTCGGCACTAATTTGTATACTGTAAAGCCGAAAAGTTTGGATTTCAAATCCGGGACAGGTGCGCTAGCAGTTGTGTTATGCATCCGCACCCATTTCCTGGACACTTCATACGATCATCCCGCGGCAATAAGATTATTCGTGAAAGTTAGCCCTGCCCAGATCTCCACTAACTTCGTGAAACGGGTTTGAACAAGTCTGTTGGACCTATTGTGTGTAGAATGAGAGGCATGCGTAGCTGGAAATCAGTACATGTACCTCTTCAACAGGTGAATTATCACGCGGACTTCCTGCTAAACATCCGGATTGTCACCAGTGCGCATGGAGGAACAGTGGGTGAGGGTTTACTAATCGGGGCAATTAGTCACCGTTAAGAGATAAACGACAGTCACGTGTCGATGTTTGAACTGTGAATTGGGCCAAAAGATTTGGCTATGGACCCATTGGAATGAACAGGACTTCACACTTCAACAATCACGTTAGTTTCATTGCGCCGCTGGCATCAAGTGACTGAGATATTTTTATTAAACGAGTGGACAGAAACGATGAGGAACTGAATTCAATATAAATGTACCACCTCCAAGGGAACACTGGTTCCCTAACCTTCGCACTGATTACGAAGGTATACAACAACGGCATCTATTCATAAATTATGTAATTAGGTCATTCTGGCCGACGGTAGATGAGACTCATACGTCATAGCTGGGTGTGGTCACAGTGCCAGACTATCACTAAATGTACGTCCAATGTAAAAGAGCCACGTGCCCAAAGCATAGTTAAAGTTGCCTCTGGTTTCTGCAACTAGAACCACACGGCTATTATATGACATTGTCCAGTAAACGAATCGCCCTCATATTTCGGTACTGGTGCTCACTAGAACTCCTAGCTCCACGAAAAACAGTGAATTTAATTGTCCACCGTTTAATTCACGAAGACGTTTCATATGACACACGAGATGTCAAATTATCTAAACCTAGACAGGGACAACTAGGACTGGAAATAGCGGCCGTGTGACTGGTGACTAGCGTAGTCATTAGTTTCTTGTGATTAACATCATACTAACAGGAAACAACCAACTACCTGTAACTCGCGATAATAGTAAAGTGCGACGAGGACAACAGGTCGTGAGTTTGAACCTCAGCTGCTTCAAACGCTGAGCAGTTTGGTAGCTAATACGAAACTCAATAAGACTCACGGTAGTAAGCAAACGTAGTAGGTGTCATAGTGGGGGGGATGTTTTAATCGCAGGAACTGTGTTGAATCGGACATAAATCACTGAATACATCGGTTCTCATGTGGCTATACATTACTCGGCCAACGCCGTAACGGTTAGCTAATGAGTAAAAGTCTTTTCTTACGTCGAAACATTAAAACAAGAAGGATAATCGACAACAGGTGTAAAACTATTGATGATAACTTACAATACCGAACATGGACATACTTGGGTCCAAGTCATAAAATGTATGTGACCAATCCTAACAACAAACATCCGGATGCCCACACTTTGCAATTGCACAATTAACCGGACCAGATTGCTCTTTCCGGATCTAGATCATACAAGCCTATCGAACTCCGATCCAGTTAGCTAAAGCCTATACAAGTATACATGCATCACCTGTTCTGATTTAAGCACATTGGTGGTAATTGCGCGATTAGGATTAATAATTTTAGAGTACTCTCAACTCTACCAAAACGGAATTATATTGTAGCCCACACAGCAAATACAGGACAAGCCTTCTCGTGTAGGACAAATCGGTAAGATAGATGTCGTCAATGAATTTTGCTATTCGGAATAACTGAGTCAGGAACGTTACTAGTAATTAAGACAACCATGAGTGATGGCTGTGGTAAATAATATACGAATGGAGAAATGCTGATTAACTTACCGCAACGTCAGTGTTTGGTTGGGCACCGACGTAAGTGGATCAAAATGGACAGTTAATTCACCAGTTACGCCAGGTTCATCCACGGCTACCAATACTGTGGCCATTCGCTAAAATTGTAGATGATTATGTGCTTGTGTGGAGGTGGTTATCCAGTAGAGCTGTTGAATCAAATCACAGAATTTAAACGCCGCTATTGTTTGATGCAGGTGCTTTGATTTCCGCTGTCTCGCTTGTTGTATTAGGTGCGTGGGTGTCGCCTCCTGCGAAGCTGGTTGGCTTTGCTGGGTGCGTTCGTGCTTACACCAGACCATATCACACTTACGTATGTGTCCGTACGCACATCCTTCTGTGTAGATACGGCTGTGTGGGTGCCATAATTGGAAAGTGCGAGAGACGCGAGGCAAGGAAAGCAGTCCAAAGGCAAGTCAAATGGGGTGGTGAGGGACATAGGGTGAACGCGAGCTACGATAATACTAGTAATGGTGTGCACACACATACAGACACACACATTAGATAAGATACGGTGTACGGCAATGCCCGGTCATTTCTGCTATTCCTCCCCCTTCATGTACACTGGAGCGTACAGCTCCGTGCAGTGCGGTCGTACTACTCTTGCCTGAACTAATGCGAGGTATTATGCGGTCAGCCCCGCATCATCTTGAGCCAGGTCTGTCCTCTCCACAAATTAACACGAGTGGACAGGCTGGCCAATCAGCAAACATGTAGACAATCAAGTTGAAACAATTTTGCTGATCCGCTTGCCCTAAACGAACGAGAGCAAGCAAGTGGTTTATGTTGAGCAACTTGTGGTTCCAATCCGTATCCGATGCAAACCCAAAAGAATAAGGCCGACGCGCTTGTGATAGAGAGTTTTTATGGTACAGTTATTTAGTCTTGGCTAGCCACCTGGTGAGATATCAGTTAATTCGAAGCAAAAATGAGAGACCCTTTGATGGTGATATCTGTTTGGATATAATGTGGTTATAGGGCAAGAGAAGTAGAAGGTACTATGTTATTTACGAAAGCAGTTCGAAAGTAGTAGTGAACGTTGAAAGGGCTTACACTGGATAAGGAAAGGGAAGAGGGACGAAGGTAGGAAGCACACATCAGTTTCCCAATCGGAAAGAGATCACTGTGGCCCAGATTTCACAAAGAAGTGGAGGTGCTTTCCTAACTGACTTTTACGTTGTTGGCTAATATAAATGAGAGAACTGGACCTGTAAGCCTATCTTCGCTTACTATTCTAACTGTTGATAAGTTGCCGGTTCTCCTTGGGTGCGTTAAAAACATGTTAATCTGAGGTGGTCGAAGCGTCGCAGAATCACATAGTCGTGAAGGGCGCCTACAGATTATTTGTGTACTATGGGCCCGGATTAAGGACCGCAAATAAGTCAATTATGGAGAGTTCGGACATCTAATCAAACTATCCTTTTACCAGGCTACCCGGATGATTGTTGAGGGCTTGAACAGTTGTGCACTGTCAGGTGTTATTTACTTCCTTTCGTAATAACATCACGTCAATCGTCCGCACTCATCTGCAAGGCTGATGTGTCTCACTTTTAGCCACTAGTTACACACCTTTGTTCTCTGCGTAGTAACAGAGAGCACAAAGCGAGTATTGGTTTTCAATTATCCTCGCATGTTTCCTGCTTTTCTGTCGTTGAGGTCAGTAATCAACTTAACACGAGTGTGTCTTTCACGACTACTCACTGGTGCTACTTTACATAACATACACCCTAGTCTAATATTAATTCATGAAATAGTGGTTTTAATGTCGTCTTGGTACTGTTACTTCTAACGTTCAGGTCTTAGTATATTTGTTTATTTAATAGCTACGGTAAGACCTACCAGATTAAAATCCCCTTGGTTTTGCTTCCGCTGATATTTGCTGTATGATGTGGCTTGTCCTACGTGTACTACCTGACATTGTAACAGAATTTCAACAAACTGTTCTACTGAATGGTGCATCCTCCAGTAAACCAAAATCTGATCTGTAATTGATCCTAATTAATACTGATTTCCTAAAACCTATCTCGTTTGGGAGCATAATCACAACGAATTCGTGTTTGGGTTTTACTCAATCGCCTTTTCTTTGTACCATTTTTGGTGAATAACTTCCCTTATTGTTACTTGATCTGAAATATGATTGTACCAGCTTAAGAAGCAAATTTATCGAAAACAATTTTGTTAGTCGATAAAAATCGTTTGACATTATTTCTACGGGGATTTTCAATTATTAGGACAATTTCTGTTGCAGACTCCGGTTACTCTCTCTAGTAACATGTGCATGCATTTAACTGGTTTCAAATTTGGGTGACAAACGAGTTTCCGGAGAAATGTTTAAATAGAAATAGCATGAAGATCAAACAAATGATACTACTTAGGCAATTTAAAAACCTCGCAAGTTCAGACTGAAAATAGACGAAAAAAATGAGAATCTATAAATTTACTTGGTTAACCAGATTTACTCAAAGAATGACAATGAACAGAAGTGAACATATCACATTTTATAGATTCAAGTCGACTACTGACCACATTCTTGTTAAGATTTACCCGTTCATATTAGTCTGACAGTTTACACATTTCGTTACAAGTCATGTGTACAGAATCTGTGGTTCATTAGAGAAAAGTTTCAGTGAACACCAGTCAGGTTGGTGACTCGAACCTCTTCCAGATTACAGTTATCTGATTTCTTTGGACAGGAACAACGTCAGTCATTTTGAAGTGTCCTCTTAAACCGTTTACATGAATCACCTTCTTTTGTTGGGGACCATATGTCATGTGGTCAAGTATAGAACGCCATCTAACAACGCAACAAACAGCCGGACTTGCTACTGGTTTTGTATGCATGGTATTTTTAACGAAAGTTGCCAAATATCTATGCAATTTCATCTTGAGATCGTTGACTAGATAATTTTGGGTGACAGGTCGTAGGTTGCAAAAACACTGTTTATATCATAACAATTGCAAGCCTTTATGACCGTAACCAGTGCATAGCGATTGATTTGAGTAAACTATACTCATTCGGACAGAACGTAGTTTTAGTACACCTTACTACAAAATAGTGAAGGAGGTGCTAAACGGCAAAACAAATACACAAACAGTGTTTGCATTATCTTTGTTTCGGGAGCAATTATCTTTTCTCTTCCGTGTCGATATCTAACGATGTGATTAGTTTAATCAGTTCATTTTTACCGTTAACTCTCAACATTGTATTGCAAATATCACGAAGTGGCATGCCGCCAACATCTGATGGTCAAAACCAGTTCAACGTTTCATCCAAAATGACTGCCTACCCGTCTTCAGGTGTAGTGTTTAATTTCAGAGCTACTAAAAATGCGGTCCAAGATCGAAATTTTTTAGAGTGTGGGGGTGCGCGATTCTCTAAGAACAAGTGAATGAGGAACATTATGAAGTTCCAGATTGTAGTCTGTTATAGGTTACGACTACTGGCTCTAATATCAACGCATCTTGCGAACCAAAATGACCGGTATATGATGATTAGTCTTACGGTGCTAGTTGCGATATGTATAGCTAAACTTCTAACAAGTTTAGTGGCTAATTATTTCAGTTCCAAACTCTAAATCGTTGCCGAACAAGTGTTCAGTTTTGAACCAGTTGTGCTGAATTTGTGATATTGTTTACGTCATGCATTATTATGGTGGATGAACGTGAGATTCCTGGTTGAATTGGTAATTAGGACGAATCGGACACAGCTCGATTATGACAACCATTGTATGAATCAGTTAACGTCGGGAAATCCAGAAGGGATGACATAGGAGTCCAACTAATGTTAGCTTTTAATATGACCAGAAACAGTTTCTTGTCTCATAGTCAGCTTAAGATGATTCTTTGACATTTCTACAGTGATCCAAACAAAATGCATAGCACTAGCTTACTGAGACATAGACTGGAAAAAGAAAACACTATAGTTCATTCAGTGAACAGTCCTTGTGCATCCTGTAGCCAGGCTGATTTCTCCGGAATGAGAGTGTGTTTTTACCAGGTCACCTCTCCCATTGTGTTCCGGCTACGGTCGTCTATTGAAGTTCACCAACATGATTTGTTCAGGAGACTTGCAAGTGCATTTCTCCGCAGTGTTGTGATTCCTGTATGAGGTTTTCTTTTTCTACCTCGTGATCGATTTACCAGTGTGGCTTTTTCAGTTGAGACCAGCCTTTAGACTTACAGTAATGGGAAACAGTCATATCTGTTTGCCACTGAGACACATAAAATTAATCTTGGAACGGAAGAAAGTATGAGGCAATTGGTTAACATGCGTAGGAAGTTTTAATGCAGCATGCTTGACAGCCGGTGGCTCCACAGAGACAGATGAAGGTGGCCACCAATAAATTATCAACCGTAAACCCTGATTTGTTAACAGGTTAAGTTCTTCTTGACCTGTTTTATCCATGCCTGGAGTCATTAAATTTAGTCAGGCTCAGCAGCGTGAAGTTTAGCGGTGAGGCTAAGGAGAGAAGCATATGAGAACGAAGCAGTAGCCTACCTTATTCTCATATGATGTTCGACTGCGTGTTTGTGAGCGTATTTTCAGTACAAAGCATGAATCTCCTGGGTTTGATTGACTAGACGCTGAACCTTAGAGGCGTCATCTATTGGGTCCACCAACTGCTCTGTTCTGCTTACTACTGCTGGTTTTACTATTTGTATGTATAATTTTTTATGAAGGACAAGGATCAGTACAGTCTTTGGATGAATTTATAGCGGTGAAGATCATAAAGAGCCTACGGATTTCATCCAGCGACGAATACGAGTTTTGTATTTTCAACAGGATGGGAAAAACATAATCTGTAAGTCTGTGATAAAATGATTTCGAGCGCGAAAGTGACCACAGTAAAATTGTAACCAGGACAAAGGATCATGCCAAAGACTTGTACAGTCAATTTGTGACATGGTGGGAACTATTTACTAGACTGGTTAGATGTGTTTCTGTTACATATCCATACTATTCGAATGACCAGCTGGGCGGGGGTCTGTATCACGAGATATAGTGGACGAAAATCAAGTGATATACGCAAGTGATCATGTGCCTGTTCAACCCAATAAATAGCGTGTTTCAATGTAATTGGAACCAGACTGCCAGCTTAGTTGTATCCGGGTTAAGGTAAACAATTAACTCTCTAACAAACATTAGACAGAGAGAATTGTATGCGGCTAAGTTGTGAAATTAACAACTGTATTGCAAATCGAAGGCTTCGTTTGGATTACAATAATGTTGTCCACTACAAGCAAACAGAATATATCCATTTATAAATAGCCAAATCTTACTGATATAGGTTAGTATCATCTTCTATCTCTTTCTAGAAACTAAATCTTGTAGATGAGTAACGATGGGGTATGGAAGACGGTATTTACAACCAGCTTAGCTTTCAAGTTTGCATTAACTCAGACGAGTCGATGGTGTAGTTAGGATGTTAGCATATTGTCTGCAAAATCAAATACACTCTAACGATTGACCAAATGTTGACTTCATGTCGATATTCGAAGACAGTTGTAAGTAACCTATTTATCATAGGTTGTCATCACCTTGTGCTTCAAGGAGTTCTTGACCTGAAATGATAGGCAATCGTGTTCAATGAGGTGAGCGCAAATGTCGCCTGACTTGTGTTTGCGAACTAATGACATTTAAGAAACAAACACAGTGAAGACGTCAAGCAAACTGTGTTGCGGATGTCTTTTCTCCACTTAGGATTCAGTTATCCGGTTACCATATACAGTTACGTTGATGGTGATTGTTTGAATGTCTGTATATGGTTTTAAAATAAGATACTAGTTTTTGTCTAGAAGCTACCATTTTTATGTTCCCACTTATTGTGCGGAAGTAAACCTTCGGTATTGGGCAATGACGCATTCTGTAATGGGTAGCAATCATTCTGTTGACAGCCAAACTCTCGTTCCGTATCTAACCGTTCCAATATTGAAATGTAACAAAACGTTGGGGAAGCTGTCCGAGTCGTTTGGGTTGGAAGTATTTTTTCTGATGTGTAACTCACCAGTACGTTTTCATCTTGAACTAAATGTTCGAACCTGATGGCCCTACCTTACGAAACCTGTCTAACGGTGTAAAGTAGAAACGTATGGATGTACGAAAGAAGCGGTATAGTCTCGACCACTTTTCTGTTTGGATTGATTGATCAACATAGATCGATTAAACATGTACAATAAAACACGTCATATGATCTGATTTTGATCTTTATCATGTCACATCAGCTATCAAATTCTGCGAGACATACTTTCTCACCTAGTCTTAGGTCACCCGTTAAAATTGTAGTACCAGATCGGCTACCTGAATTCTGCGACTAATAGACGAAGTATGAACAAACAAACCATGATATTCGATTTACAGTTGACTCTACAATCCCACTGAAGTTCTTGTTTGACCACACCAGGTAGTGTTGATTTCAATCGTATCTGAACCGACAAATTTTCCTTCCCAGTTTTACCTCTTCCATCCAGTCAGCAAGTAACACACCAATTACATTTACTGTCTCATCATAGAGGGACTCTAATGAATGAATTGTTTGTTCGAATCTCAATCACATTCTTGTCAACTGATTATCTTAATGAAGGCAAACTAGGTTCTGTTGGAATGATTATGATGAACTGCTAAATTATTCCGCACGTTACTAGCACATCTTCCTGGTCTGCTTTTTCCACTGACATCAGGTAAGACTATAATAGTATCCCAACGATCACACTTTCCACCTACACATTAAAATCGAATCCACGTAGTCTTTTTTTAGCGTTCAATCATTGTGCCAATACTTCAAGTTGATATGTACACATGATGTTCAACTTATATAGTATAAGTAGGCGGATAACCGTTCACAATATCAATACCTAGACTGAACTGTGATGTGAATATTTCAATCAACCGTTTTAGTGCTGTACACCGAAGTTGAAACATTACAGAAGACGGGTGAGACATATAATGAGTCAGCAATAGAACGAAAACCAAAAACTTGAACGACTGTGACTGTGTTAATGTAGATGAAGTATGATACTACATCCATCTGCGACAAACCCAAAAGAGCTTACCCTCATTGGAAATTGATTGCACGATTACGTTAGGAGCTAGATCGTATATGGACAGGTGACAAAAATTCAGACAGAGGCAAAATCCATTAAAAGTTCTGGCAAGCAATAAAATTAGTCCGATAATAGAAAGTGACACAAATGGCAATTTTTGAAAATTCCACTCCTGTTGATGCATTTAAACGGAGGTTCAAGATTGGTGACTGGAATGAGAGATTTGGCAATCATACCAGATGCTTTACTTCTCAGGATGAATACCGAAGCCTCAGATACAATTCACGAGGTTCGATCATCACTTCTAACAAGTACCACTAGTGAAAGAAACATGCCTCTCAGAGGCGTACAGGCAACGCATTTTCGGACCAGAATTGGGTGTATTGCCTCCTGCAGGAAACAGCAGTACTGTACCTAACTCGGAGTTACTTGTGGACCACCAAGACAGCGATCTTTACACATCGTTCTGGCAAGTTAAAATTTGATGCTAACCTGACTAGGGAACCTTTTATGAAGTTTATTTCTTAGTAACGTTTTCTCTATGAATCACATTAAGCTAACGTCCACAAATTTATTGCTGCTGTCTTTCGCGCAGAATTTATCAGGGAATTTGGTTTATAAACTGAGCACCCGAAGTCACCAACTCAATTGATACAGTTGTAATGTGAACTCACGACAATTTCGTCGAAAAACGTAAATGCTTGATGAACTTTCTGTAGTTCCTGACAGTCGGAACTCCAGCTCATATGACTTAAAATATGATACACTTTCTCGTAAGGTTATTTTCAACTTGGCCCTGATACCCGATAAAACTCTGGTTAATATGTTTTACTACAACTCCAGAATACCCTGTTCGAATAGTGATTTTCTCATTTTTGTCCAAATTTAGAGAGTAGCATTCCAGACCGCACGTGATCATATTATGGCACAACACCAAGTGATGCGTGATGTAATGTTTATTATTTTACTTCTGTCTAAGTTTCAGTTCGGACGACAACAAGGCAGTATTACTGTTTGTCTCGACACGCGACCTATAACGACATTAGAGTGATTGCGTAATTGTCAACAACAACTGTAAACAAGGCTTATTCAGTAGTAAACTTCAAAGTATAGGGTATGCAAACAGTTGGATGAATAAAGACAGTCTTCTTGAGACTTCAGTTTTAATCAGGAGTGTCAATACATTTTCACAGTCCTGTCACTATAGCGTTGTTTTATTCACTGTGTCATACTCACATGCTTCCAAGTTTATTTTATAAACGTAGGGGAGACACTTGTCTGAAGAACCGTTTCTGCTCTTCCAGGTAGACGTTGCTTGTTGGAAACTACCAAAATTGTTGCACTGTTATGAATGTGAATAACTTAATCCGGTCCTAATAAATCACGTGAACCACCAGAAGCACACAAGTCTGGATGATCATCTAACATACTTTTATGTACAAAGTTTTTTCACAATGTTAGTCAACTTGACTATAATTGGTTGGTGCCTGTTGATCACCCTATAAGAAAATCCTTTTTTGGTAGCTCGTTTTGAGAAGAAGCCCTGGGTGAGAGTTCCACTGATTGCTCAACGTTCATCAGTAGTGCACATTGTTGTCTTGATCAAAAGTTGAACTACAGTCTTCGTACTAGCTGGGCAAGCATGGTTACTATTACCCAGTTAGCTTCACATGAGGTTTCATCTAATCCTGACATCTAAAATTTGGGCCACAACCTCAACTCAACTAATCATAGTTATAATCGACGAGTCGTTTACGATATTCTGAATTCCCCAGCCAGAATATCGCAATTAAGTACCCATTATACTCGTGACAATCTACTGAAAACAAAGTTGCCTTAGCTGCGGCCAGTCGTAATCTCTGCACACGTGTTCACACACACATACGGGAGTATATCAACAGAGCACCATCAACAGTAAACTACTTCCTGTTCTCGAAGCAACCAACTGATAAACACGCATGCACATACTCGTGATTCGCGGCATTTTGTGTTTCTGGCAGCCTCCTAGTATTGTCATCTTCACTAGTTAGTGAACGCACTACTTCCTGTATGTGCATGTGACAAACGCACAGTGATTAGAAGCTTGGTCTGATGATTCTGGTAGACATCAGAGACCCCCTTGCGAACTCTACTTGTTATGCTCCACGCTCTTCGCTATGTTTATTCTTTTACATCCTTGATCCATTCGCTGTGGTTGTCAACATGACCACGTTTTACGTACCGTTTGACACGAGTGCGAATTGCATGTGTACACAATTGGTTTCCTGAATGTATAGAGTGGTAAGAAAAACTGTGGAAATGACAGAATACATAAGTGTGTGCACAGGCTTCCATTTAGGGTGTATCATTGTTCAAATCATGTAGCTTGCGTACAGCAACAGACTAATCACATACTCACATAAACATAAACTATATCTGGCTGTATTTGGACTAAATACTATTTTCAAATTGATGATTAGTGTAATTTGATAAAGCCACATTTTGATTCTATTTCCTTAATATAAGATATTCTGATACGGTCGGTTTTAGGTTTCCACGTTGGAGGGTGATGCTTAATTTCTGCTCGATGAAATGTGCTACCTGTAGGAAGACAGATCATTTTGCACTGTTTTACACAAACATTGCTAATGATCGGTCGATAGAGAATTTTTGTTTGAATCTTTCAAGGTGGTTGGCTGTATAACGTTCCAATTAACCCCACCTGATAAATCCACACAAGAATGAACTCGGTTACCATGGGCTGTTAGATTGAGAGTAGGAATACTATGATGTATCACAGGGACGCTAGTGGTTACCACACAAGAAAGGATAAATGGTTTATTTTGCTAAATCGTCATCTCCCTATCTTCACCTAAAGAAGCCGAGGGGGTTTCAGTTATCAATCACGGTTGGTTGCGGTAGACGGAAGAGGAAAAAGAAACTCAATCGCAAACTGGCCAAACTTCAAAAACAAGAGGGCAGGACGGGAGATTCATGTAAACACATTTCGTGTAAACACATATATATATATATAAATATATACATATATATATATATATATATGAAGAAAAACTAATGTCATACTGATATCGCATGTAGAGCAGTTTGTAAGATGTAATCGCGGATTCGGCTATATGACTACTCATCTAATCAACGATGATACAGTAACACAGGTGTGTATGGTTCTGCTAGCCTGGTACCCATTTGTGACAAGATTACACATCATTGAATAGAATTGTTCACTTATCCTAACGTGAAATGTGAGCTAGATCAATTAACAAATGATGGGATCGATGGTGACTGTAGCAACAAAAGAAGAAGAGGTAATCGGGTTTTTTGAGTTAACGAGTTGAACCTGAACAATATTCAGCTGTACGAAAGGTCATTCTTGTTATATTGCAAATTGATTATGTTTGATAATCAACTGTTCAGTTGAACAAATAAATCATATATATATGTCTTGCTAGTGCCGCTGATAGCATTCACTGCCCCCCATGTATTTTTGTCTTCTGTACTGTCGTTGATTAGTTATTTTGTGAGTCTATCACAGCTTCATTTTCGTTCTAGTTAACAAGCAATTTCAATTTTCAATGCAACATAGTATATTTGACTAGCCTTGTTTAGAAGCTGAGTTATTTTAAGTAATGCGTTCAATGATCTTTTCTTCATCCGCGTTTTTCCCCTTCATATATGACAATCTTTTTGTACAAATCTAAATAGTTTTTCATCACGTGTCCGGTGCGTTGTCTTTCGACATGTTCACAAGGCTTACTCCAGCTCTAATCGCTGCAGGATTGCGAGTGCAAGAGCTCGGAGCCGTATCGATGACGAAGGAACGGCGCGAGCTATCAGAATGGGTGTGGCTGATTGAACTTCACCCAGGCTCAAACACTGACACTAATCTCTCTCCCTCTGAACTACCAATAGGTCCGAGACCACAGTCACAACAGAACCTATTGTTCTTAGTTCCGTAAATTACCTTCGCACTAAGTAACTGAATTTGGGACTTAGTGACCTCGTATACGTGGACCATGAAAGCCTAAGTTGAATGAAGAGGTGAAATCCTAGTCCGAGATGGTCAGCAGTTTACCTTGGGTTTTAGGGACGTCAACGGCTAAACGACGTCTGAAGTTAATCAACCAAACTTAAAGCCGTACCAAATACGGTTGAATAGAGCGGGGTAGTTGGAATGACCACTGATCGGCAACCCTATTAGGATACGAACACCAAAGTTGATTTAATAACACACACCTAACAGATCCTGGATCACCTACAGGACATCGCAACTGGAGACAACTGACCTGTTGTCAAACCTGTTTTTATATTAAATGCTTCTTGCCTATATCAACGATCATTATCTAACTGAAGCACTAGGTTGTACATTTGTTTGTCTATCAGTCATTGTGGGTAGGTTTCCCCGATGTTCTATCAATGCAGGAGGCACTCACAGAGAAGACCAATGGTACACAGCATTCAGTTCACTAGTTTTCCACGTCTGCAACTTGTAGCAACGTTACATATGTTGGCATATTGGTGTAGCCGTTTTTCTGGATTGTTTTACAGGAAACTCGAAAAATATATCCATGCTGCCGGAATCAATTAACACAATGCAGACACATTTCCTAAGATGCCCTAGGTCAAATGGTAGTAGTTAAACCTTTCGTTGCTTGACGGAAGTGTTGTTTATTTGTATTGAACGACACCAATTTATCCTGTCTTGCATGCGCCTAAAAAATAAACGACACGGACTTTCCTCCGAACAACTACATATTAACATTTGATTGCTTATTACTACGTAAATTGAAAAGAATTCATAACTGATCACAGTTGTTGCATTCACATAAACTTCCCAGTCAGTTTCTTCCGAAAAGAAGCACTAAACTCGAGTTTTGCTCCTTTTACAGCACATCATGATCAGGACTAATACTCTGACAAAACAACAACGTTGTTTACAGAGTCACTGACCTACACTAAGCATAATTGAATTAAAGTACCCAGACACACAGCTACAATCACTACTGCTTGTTAAGATTTACATGGGTCCTTACTTTATCATGCATATTCTTCTAACTAGTGTTCTCATTTTGTAAGCAGACTTTATAAGATATTAATAGTACGTGGTAACACCATTTGTTATCCGAATACCGAATTTCCCCTGAACGTGCACCTTGACATCCTGATATAATAAATTATCTATTGGCTTTCTCCATAATTGTTAATGGCATCCTGAGCTTCTAGTTTGAATCCCAAATCAGTTTTGTTCCGATTTCATCCGTTTTATGAGTGAAAACAGAATATACACTAGTGGTTGACCATCTCGAAAGTCAACTTTTCAATCTTGTATTCAATTTCTAACATCTTGCTATTTTTGTGTCGAGTCACCTTTCTTAACCATTGCATTGTATTGTATTGTATATTTGACCATTTTGTGGTTAGCTTGGAAGCCAAGTCAGTAACCGCCAAAACCGCAACATTGTTTCCGAGGCTAGTCTGGGAGGCAGCTGACGTTAGCCTTCATCGGTGTAATGAAGATAATCTGTTTCAACCTAGATAGACAGCATCAACACTTACGCCCCCTCGGAACTCAGTAGCACAATTTTTGGACAAGTGTCACAGGTCTATTATCCAGACGTCCGCCCAATAGGAAATGGGATAGCAGTTACTGGGGTTTCCGAAATGCACGCAAGTTACCTTTGTGGTTGTTAAAATCTCTTGTTTGGGAGTTGAAAGGAAGGGAAGAAGTTAAACAGATCTTCCTGCAACCTAAATTACCGTCACCCAGTGTTCCGTATACTCAGAAAAAAAATGTTTTCTTTAACATTTCCGGCTTTGTCTTACGTGCATTTTCTTACCGTATGTTACAAAAGAATATGAATTGACACTATCAACTCACAGCATTGGTCACGTGATTTTATTACTTAAACTCGTGTAAGGTGAGTTCATCTTTATTCACCCGCCCACTATACATAACTTCTCATAGCGTTCACATCAACATGGTGCACCACTTTTCACAACTAGTCTTATCAAGCTTTCGTCAATATTTTCATGATATTCTTCATTTGTTGCTCTAACGTTTTCATTATCCACAAGTGTCATTGTACCCTCACTGTGGGTCAAGTCGTCTTCAGAGTGATTGTCTGCTTTTGGTTATTTCCGTTCCCGAAATAACCATTTAGACTCACAGGCGTCACATCGGAAGAACCGATCGATCAGAAAACAAAAAACAACACGCTCATCTTTTCGATCGAATGAAGAGAAAGATAGTCTAGGCCATTTCTGTTCACTGATCTGACACGCGTGACACATTACGGACCTTGATTGGGTTGATAAGTCTGTCACGAAATGAGCGATAAAGACTCATCCCACGTAAAGGCAATTTAACTAATCTACCGATCAAGCAGCATCATCGCTACCACAATGCGTGGGCATGCCTGTACAGCCACATTAACATGCCGCTTCCTGTGACAATACAAGCGATTGGCTACCTCACCCACGTCCGTCATATCTGGGATGGTCAAGTGGGGTTGCCGGACAGGATTATGATGTCAATGTTATTGATGCCACTGCTGTTACTGTTGCAAGATCGGAGAAGATTTATCATTCACGTCACACCTTCACACTCGATCAGTATATCCGGTCAGGATCAATCGCTTAATCCGCGGTGACCGCAATCGGGGGAGGGAGTATTTTTCGATTAGATCCCGTGTTCGGTTGGCTTGATTGTATGTATGTTTGTATGCACGTGAGTGGATGGAGGTGAAGCCCAACAGGAAAAATGAGACGCTTACCCACGCGGAGGTTAATTGCTTGGCCTTATGTGAATCACGGACAAACGATTTTGATGTTAATGATCACAAATCCTTGGTGGGTTGTAGAACAAACGCAAATCTAAAGGTGATTTGACAGTCGAACGCATTAGCAAGCATGTTTGTGTAAAATTGATGATTCTATTTAGGGACTACATTCATTACAACCCATGCTAGTTTGTCTGGCAGAGATTATTAACTGTTGTGGCCCTGTTGTCGAATCTATGGGACATTTCTGCTGTCCACGATTTCTCAGTTCACAGTGGGAATTTATTCAAGTGAGACTGTCTGCTTTAACGTTCGGACTCAATCGAATTCTAGCAACTCAACTTCGTTCAAGTTTGCAACTCATAAGTGATTCTTATGTAAAATGCAATACAAGAAGCATTTCAGTATACAAATGCACGTTACTGTATTCCAGGGAGGATAAGAGTGAAGAACTAAATTTGGATTGGACTACCAAAAGAACAGGCGAACGATTCATCATATCATACGTTGAAAAAGCTGAAGAGAAGAATGGGTAACAGACCGCAGACACTCAAGTTTCTGAGAAGAGGGGCGAATTAGTTGCCAACTTCCATGGTCTTTGTCGAAGTAATCATTAACAAAAATAGAATGGATATACTGATATCACCTATCTGAGCCTAACGTACTCGTTGTCTTTTCACCGACGATGCACTATGGGTACGCTGGTGACCTACTAATCCAAGGCGGCCAGCGCATTTACGGTCGCACACATCGCAACGCTATATAGTCATGTCACCACGACCTATGGCACCAATGATTCCCTTGCGTACCGCGCGATTCCGTTTTTGGCCGCGCAATAACTGCTCGTTGAACTCGCGGACGCCCGTCCGAATGGTATTTCTACAGACCGTCCGGTTCAACGCTAAGTCTTCCCAACATCTAAAATCAATTTTACAACTTGAAAGACTTATCTGCCGCTGTAAACACACAACACACATCGACAAGCACAGGATAAGTGTAATGGGTAAACTCCGTCAAACGTCGAGATACGGTTTACCAATTCACTGTAAATGACCGTTCACAATCCTACCTAATAAACAAATGAATTATACCTGCCAGAAGTGGTCATTTTCACGGCCATAGTAACGGACACGTGTAGCCTTACTTTAGTGATGCGTAAGCAATATAAAAGGAAGTATGCCATCGGAAGTCCATATCGTAATTACACTCTTCACCATACGTAATGAAACATTGATAGGAGATAGAGCCATTGTGGACTCCATGTGATTTCTATTAGCGTTAGTCTCCACTCGAGATGATACGGTAACTTCAGCAGTGTTCACAAACGAGTGGCATATGTGACGCTGATGGCTCAGTGACCAACAATAATGTTGCATCATAGGATTGTGAATTCAAACTCTGTGTGCCACTGATATGCATATCTGAACCCAAACAAGAACCTAACTTCAGTCCAGCACATCGTTTGGAAGAGAGTGAAACCTACGATCACTCTCTTCCAAACGATGTGCTGGACTGAAGTTAGGTTCTTGTTTGGGTTCAGATATGCATATCAGTGGCACACAGAGTTTGAATTCACAATCCTATGATGCAACATTATTGTTGGTCACTGAGCCATCAGCGTCACATATGCCACTCGTTTGTGAACACTGCTGAAGTTACCGTATCATCTCGAGTGGAGACTAACGCTAATAGAAATCACATGGAGTCCACAATGGCTCTATCTCCTATCAATGTTTCATTACGTATGGTGAAGAGTGTAATTACGATATGGACTTCCGATGGCATACTTCCTTTTATATTGCTTACGCATCACTAAAGTAAGGCTACACGTGTCCGTTACTATGGCCGTGAAAATGACCACTTCTGGCAGGTATAATTCATTTGTTTATTAGGTAGGATTGTGAACGGTCATTTACAGTGAATTGGTAAACCGTATCTCGACGTTTGACGGAGTTTACCCATTACACTTATCCTGTGCTTGTCGATGTGTGTTGTGTGTTTACAGCGGCAGATAAGTCTTTCAAGTTGTAAAATTGATTTTAGATGTTGGGAAGACTTAGCGTTGAACCGGACGGTCTGTAGAAATACCATTCGGACGGGCGTCCGCGAGTTCAACGAGCAGTTATTGCGCGGCCAAAAACGGAATCGCGCGGTACGCAAGGGAATCATTGGTGCCATAGGTCGTGGTGACATGACTATATAGCGTTGCGATGTGTGCGACCGTAAATGCGCTGGCCGCCTTGGATTAGTAGGTCACCAGCGTACCCATAGTGCATCGTCGGTGAAAAGACAACGAGTACGTTAGGCTCAGATAGGTGATATCAGTATATCCATTCTATTTTTGTTAATGATTACTTCGACAAAGACCATGGAAGTTGGCAACTAATTCGCCCCTCTTCTCAGAAACTTGAGTGTCTGCGGTCTGTTACCCATTCTTCTCTTCAGCTTTTTCAACGTATGATATGATGAATCGTTCGCCTGTTCTTTTGGTAGTCCAATCCAAATTTAGTTCTTCACTCTTATCCTCCCTGGAATACAGTAACGTGCATTTGTATACTGAAATGCTTCTTGTATTGCATTTTACATATTCTCCTTCTCAGTTAGAATCTTGTCATTGCAGTCTCTCTATCTCTCTGTGTTTATTTTCCGAGAGATAAGGGTTTCCTTTTTCTTGTCTAGCCAGCAATGATCGACTGGACACAAAGGCCTCACTCACACACCTACTGGTTTTATTCCTTTGGGTTTACACCGGATACGTGGTGCGTGAGTGGAACTGCAAGCGGCGCAGCGCAAACCACTTGGGGGTGATGGTTTAAAGCGATGCCTTAAAGCGGTCACTGTGACAGGCTAATCCATTTCGGATACCGCCAACGGTGTTTACAGCGATGGTAAGAGAGGTGCTAACGTGCAGTGTGAGTTCACTTTTCCGAGTGTGTTGGTGCTCTGCGCTCTGAAACGTTTCAATTGGGTGAAGGCAAACGCACATTAGTTCATGCCAAACAAGGTGATGTCTTCGCCGGTTCCATCCGTTGCTGACTTTCGGTTCTGCCACCGTTATTTTTGTGCCTGCGCAACAGCTCGCTTGTGCAAAAAAAACCATCACGTGAGACACATTCAAGGTCAGCCGTGTGTACACATGATACGGCAAGTTTGCGTTCGTCGCGCACACCCTAACGAGTTGGAAAACTCGGATGTCAGGTTGTCAGCATGTTTCGAGTTAATAAGTTGACACATTGTATCACTGAAATATTGAGGTTGACACAATCCGTAGTGCGATCAATAACGCTGCGTTCGTACTCCCAGTCTGAGCTTGTTGCTGAGTCCTCAACTCAGCGTTTTCAACAATTTGACATTCTAATTAAGCGTACTACATTGTCCCGTGAAACAGATATCCAACTACCGGTTATTTCATTATCATTCAGTCTGTTGAGACGATCGCCGGACTATCGTGTACTGGCTAATGCTAGTTGATGCAAACAGACGGATAAACGATTTCGAAATAAAACTATCTACCACCATTCTCAGTAATGCCTGAATCTGCGACGGAATACTGTGCTAAATAACGCGTTAAAAATATCTTACATTTTATCGCTTACTAGTTGGATTTGTTGATGTAAGTCATACCATAAACATATTACTTGTCACCACATTTTCACGCATGCTACTTCGTTAGGAAGTGTTTTATTTTCTTTAAACCTCAACGAGTCGGACCCGAAAAATTGATAACCAGATGAGAAGCTTGCGGTTTGGGGTGCGCAACGGGGGATGATTCGAGGGGCTGATAATCCATTTTGGATGATCATTCCGTTTCTAAGCGCCTAAGTTGGGGACCCGGCCGTGGTGGAGAAATAATTTGTCCTAATGCAACTCGGCACCCAGCTGATTCCTCGGTTAAAAAGGGTCAAACCGAAAGGTCTTTGTGAGTGATGTAGAAGATTACAATTCTCTCTGTGACTGTAGCAACACTGTCTATGTAGAAGGAGGTTTTAATTCGTTCTCCTTAGATCTATCCAGACAGCGATACACAGTTCGAATATTGCAGTGCACGGAACCGATACTTTCATCAAGTGACCATGAGCAGGGTGTTAGCTATAATGATACCACACCATCAGCTTTATCCTTCACCTTACCCTTTGCACATATACATGGTTTTATCTTTGAATATATTAACTAATATGTCATTTTGTCTCTGTTCCGCACATGCAGCGCCTGCGAATAATGTGGGTATGCTTTTGTATTTCGGAAATCGAGGGGTCGATAACGCAGATAAATCTAGAAACTATCACCATAAATCGTCAGACCACCATACATAACCGGTAGCATGAGACTTCGAAAAGCAGATGTGCATTGAAAGAGACTGTCCTAGGTAATGAGGTAAAGCAAATTCTTCCAAAGCTGCTACCCCAGCACTTGCCTGCTCTATTCACACAGCATCCGGTATATTGAGTGTTTACTTGCGAGTGCGTGTACACGCGCAAACATTCCATGGCCTTCTTATCAAGTGCAGTTACTAAAACAAATTAGTTTGGAGTTATGTGGATGTGTGTGCATATACGTATGCATGCACGTAGTCAGGGTGGCTATTGTATCCGGTTCCATGTACATGGAAGATAACGGACTGGGTATTCACCAACTCCATTGCATAGTCGGTTTGCTAAGAGCATTGCACGCTCAGTGACCGAAAGAGTATCACACACATAATACCAAAATAGAGACACGCAAAGTTAATCACGCTTTGTGTTGCATTATATCGCTTCGAATCACATTTAGTACCGAAGCGACAAACAACAGCAAACATGTGACACCATGCCACAGATGATGTTGTGTACACGGTTCGGTTAGACGAATGCACTTGAGGGCCAGTTTGGCGTCATTCGCATGTTCTCTTCTTGTTTGTGTCGTTTCATTGGTTTGTGCGTGTGTGTGCCTGTCTGCTGGACTCGGTGCTAGAACCAGCCCATCTATTTACGTTATCAAATTAACTTCAAACGCTGTCACTGTGTGAGAATTGGGCTGACAAATGTGAACGCCTCGTTTTAAAATCTGTACACAGTATGTGCGCTTGCGTGTTTGTATGTGTCTGTACTATGTGCTAATTAGCTCTTGAAACATCCAGTGGAAACTGGCGGGCTGAGTCTTGTAAGGTTCCATTCATCCGGAAACTAATGTTCAGGTGTTGATTAAACATGTCAATCAGGCATGTCTAATGACTTCTTGGCAAAATGCATCAACACATCATATTCTCCCTAGCTCTGTAACTCTTCGAAATTGAACCCCCAGGTTTACTCCTTACATTTCGTACAATATGTTGGTCAATGAAAGAAGTGACATACCCATTAGAATGGGGTTATAGTAATGATGTCCTCATCTTGACGGGTCAATCAACCTGTCGAAGCTCGTGTCGACCATTCGATGTTCGCCTAAAATCGGTAACGTTGCTGGTTCCTTGACCGATGGAACATGGGACCGGAGCCCGTTCACACACGAATGCACGACCGTTGGTCACCGTTATGTTCAGAGAAGCTTAAAAATCCGGTGTGATCAGTATGCACATACGAAGGTCAACACACCCTGTTGAGCAGCTTGAGAGGTCAAGTGCCTGTCAACGATTCTGACAGTTCGCTTGTTATGAGACCTGATATGACGCTTCATTTGCTGAAAGCAGGTGATAGTCTAGGTGGTCTGATAACCTGCTCGCCCAAGTCAATGATAACCAGTTCGAAAGGTTTGTATTATCCAGTACAGGACCACTCTCCATCGTTAACTTCAACATTTGCTGTGTACTAGACCAGCCAACAGATGACTAGTGTTTAGGAAGCTACGGCATGAATGGTCTGGTATTTACTTAGCTTATCTCTTGCCAGATTCCTGCTTGATATATGGCTAGAATGACCTGTTAATGGTGTACTTGTGTGGACACGAAGTGTTTAGATAAGTTGTCATTTTGTTTGGTTTATTTTTTCTACAAACGCGAGCAAATCGGTTGACGACACGTGAAATTAGTTTTATCAACGCTGTCAGACTGATGCGCAACAATGCTTGTTATGGGAGGATGTACCTACACGATCTGGTTAGACTGCAGCAACTTGTGGAACCTTTCTAAAGCGTGCATGTATGCGTGCGTGAGTGAGTGTATGTTCGAGAAACACGAGAGAGATTTGGAACCGTTTTGTTTATAGTAAGAGAATTTCAATTATACATTTAAAGTGCGCACGGCAGAGTTGATTTACCGACTTGCACAGATTGGCACCTGACTTTATGTCGGTGGCCAGGACGCAGTGTACAATAAGCTGAAGGTGAACACTGAAAGTTCCGGATACGAATAGATACATTTAGATCACAGTACAATAAATCAGACAGGGCAAATTTGAAATTATGGACTGTCGGGTTTGTAGCCGTTAACGGTGTGGGTACAAACGATGTTAGTCAGTACTTCATCTCATCGGACTACAAAACGAACTTTAAGATCTATTGTGTTATTATTGAAGCCTTACCAAACAGACAGTTGTGTTTGGGTGGTACGTCAAACTTGAGAATGATCTTACACAAGCTGAATAGCGTTCTTGTTAGAAGCTCTACGAGCACGTTTCAGTGGCTATGTGTAGCTAATGACGTAAGCGTTCTTTTAATCGACGAAAATTAAACATATTCATTAGTTAAATATTTGAAGGGTTTGATCCCCATAATTCATTTGCATTGTATAAAAGGTTGTATGAATCTGAAATCATGAACGTTGTGAAAACAATCTATATGTTCATACCGACACGTATTCGATGAGTTACATTGTTTTCAGACAGAAATGATAAGCGATTGTGATGTCTACTATTCGAAACGAAGTGTTAATCTCAAGTTTTGCTTCCAGTAAAGCTCGTCTGTAATTCCTGTTGTTGACCGAGCTGGAAATTGAATACTGACGTTTGTGTTTGTGAAGCAAGCTTGCTGACTTCTTTGGGTTGCCCTTATGCGAGTGGTATTCAACTCATCTATTCATTTCAAAAGAGGGAAGATATTAAACTAATGAGTGAAACGAAGGATGTAGTCAACTTCGAGTGGGGTTCAGAGTACAAGAACACAAAACTGCAACTGTCTATTCGTCTGTTTGCTTTGGTCCTTCTCTGAGAAAAACAAAATGATGTCCGGGCCACTAGTACAAACGAGGTGAGTACGATTAGCATATATGATTGTTCGAGGAGGTCCGTTTTGGGGTTTAAGAAGACCGTATTGCATTGGTTGGCTGCTGACTTCAACATCTCAAGAAGAGACATGTGGGTTGAAAAACTTCACTATGCAGCCCAGATAGAGAAAAATAATGGATTGATTTTTTCAATCAAATCAAAAAAAGAAGTTATGAGAATGAGCCAAAAAACAGTGCACTTTGTAGCATTCACCAATAGTCAGCAGCAAGCACACTGTTCCCTATTAAGTATTCAGTATAAAACTGTTTTTGTAACCAGTTATATCGCTCTTCTGTTTGCCAGTGTTTACGAAACACACCAGTGTAACACAATAGTTCTGACTATATTTGCTGATCAGTTTCTAACCTCTCAAGTGACGGATGATGAACTATTGTCGTATGATTTTAATTATGAGTTTAACTTTCTCGCAAGTCTTCACTTATTTCATTTAATTTTTTCAATCCTGAATTTCAAACAAGTTGATGAGGTGTTTACTACCAACAATACTTCATTTATTGCTTCTAAGCTTGCCTTGATTAACAGATTTGACCAGTATATCATCAAACTCTCTCCGATGAGTCAAAGTAAAACTTGACAATAAATTATGAAATGGTGATCTAATTGTAAGCTCTGTCATCGTCAGTGCCATCCAAAACATCTATCATGTCTCAGGGACATATTAGATGCCAACGTTTCTGATGTTCCCATCTATCACACACACACACACACACGAATCAACTTGATTGCTATTCGAACATTCGCTTTGATACATTTTACTCAGTTAGAAGGAGTTGATAGGTTTATTCGCTTGATCTCAGAAGACTTTTTACTTGGAAGAGAAAAGTGTGAGAAAATTGGTTATAAAGCGACAATAAAATCTTACCTATTTGATCACACTGAGATATTTCCAGTTGAACCAAATATACTTCTTCATGTTCCTCAAACACCAGGAATACCGTGGTCTTTAAAGGAATGTAAAACAATTCAGTTCACTAAACAATCAATCTCCGCATACGTACTGGAGCATTAGTTTGTTGCAAGAGCATTCGTTCCGTGTATGTGATGTGATAGGTGGCAAAGAAAACCTACACAATACATAGGTGTGAGAAAGAGAGTTTTGTTCACTATGCATAATAGCCAGTCCACTCGTACAAGTCTTTCAAATTACGTTCCAACTCGGGGCTGATGATAAGTCGCTGATACGCCGCTGCCACCAAACGCATAAGAGCCATCCGCATCAAACTTCTTCTCGTAACTACTGTTCACATACACCTACCGGGTTGTCTTTGGAAAGGCAGCCGCCACTGACCTCAACAAAAACAGAAGTTGTTATTGATTAATAAAAGTTGACCTCTCAACCTCTCGCTAATTTGGCCACGAATATTCCTGTAATATCTTTTGTATGGATCAGCATCAAAACGTTCAACCCAAGCGTTGGTCTCAGTCTATGGACTTCACACTAATTTAGACACTGGTTGAAGGACACTGCGTTTATCTGGTTTAGATAAAACCAAATATCATTTTCTTCATTTTTTAAAACTTGGAGTTGAACATCTGAAGAAGCGGGTCCCATCACCCGCTGACTTCTATAGTCAGTTCAAGAACTTCCATGTGTTCGAGTGTGTATATTCAAAATAGTCCTCGTCCATTTTCATTTATATCATTCTATTTGACATCTGATTGACTTCTCATGAGAAACTGTATTATCAATCAGTAATTTGAGAATCCTTAAACAGACATACTTTTATGCCCACATAGTTCTTTCCAGTTGCAAAGTGGACTCTAGGTTTTGTGCGGGAGTTGAAATTTAACCACAACTGCGAGGTAATCTTCTGACTTAATGGCAATTGGTTTTAGGAATAAACGGGTGTCAAAAAACACTTCTGCATAATTATATCCATCAGTTTCAGTTAGTTAGATACAAATAAATAATTGTCTATACAATATCAGACAATTAAATTTCGCAATTGTGTCTCATCTGAAATAATAAATCTGCCAAACTACTTAGTAGTTATACAATTAGGTGTGTCATACAGCGTGCACATTATTGTTGGTTTAAACAGGACAGAATTTTGAGGGACAAGCGAATGGATGTGATGTATACGGATTAAGATTTCTTTTCGAGGTACAGAGTTCAATGAATACTATCATGTGCTCACTGGATTCATCCCTTACTCATACACAAGAAACAAAGATTAGAAGAATCATTTTGATGATCTGGAATGCTCATGGTTGTTAAAGAGTATGTGAGAAATCGTGTACTCTGCTGTAAGTTCATCTGAAGTGTAAAGTCTGTCGATACATCAATACAGGTCAGCAAGTTCTGAGTGAGACCCTAGTCGAAAATGGCAATCGATATCATGATCTCTTCACTCTGGTGCCGTTAACCGTTAGAAAAATATCCTGTTGCATAATGCTTCTACAGTAATTGGCTGTGCGTCCATCTGTTTGCCAAAGGGACTGATGCCTACGTTATTTATTGATTAGAACATTGCTTATACGGGTTCGAAATACCAGAGGAGATTGCATCTGACAATAGCCTACAGGTTACGAGCTTTGAGATCATACGTTTCATAACATTCCACAACGTTAACCAGGTGTGAAAGTGACACAACCCAGCTGTCACAAATTGGTGAAATGTCTGAACAGAACGTTGAAAGAAAATAGCCAGTGTGTTTTACTGGTGACCGGTGGGAAGACAACATGTTAGGAGTATCGATGGCCTATGGAACGTCTTCACAACAAGCCACGAAAACTGGTCTCATTAGTTTTACCGAAAATCGAGTTGGTCACAAAATACACCTGGTTATTGCTGACAGGTAAGCGAGAGGATGTTATTGCTTTACAGATACCATCTTTGAAATAACTGACTCCATAGCTAATATTGTAGACGATCTGGAGTAAACAACGTCCAATTTCAATCCATAACTTGGTTGTAAGTCGACGGTCAACGTTGATGCGTTCAACACTGCAGATCAGTACTGCATTATCATGGTAGGAAGGCACGCGTTCGCTTCCAGACGATAGAGGAGGTCATAGCTCGTAGGTACCCTTCCACCGCCACCCTCGTTAACATACTGTCTGTTGACCCTTTTCACCTTTAGTTTGATCGCTATCGCGTCTATTTAAATGAATACACAGAAACGCGTCCGTTCGGGTAGGACTAGGTAGGATTGTGAATGAATTTATGTGACAGCCCAGGACATGGCAACCATCGTGCACATCCGTCCTTCTACTTGTGTATAACTATCGAGAGTGTGGAATTTGCAATAAGGTTAGGCTGCTTGAAAGGAGCGCCTTATGGCCATATGCTGTGGGAGGATTGTGTACGGAGAAGAACTGGATGACCTTTGGGGAACCCCTGTGACTCCGCGCTCCTCCTCTGTTTGTTAACCCCACCCCTATAACAGTGTTCAGTTTGTCTTATGCCAGCTGATCAGTAGTGCCATAAAATTTGATCGAACACCGGTTGGTCAGGGCGAATCAACAAACGGTGTTGCTCCATTGTCTCAACTACCGTTCCGGCTCATGGAGGCGTGGATAGGAACTGTGCGAAAATGGAAAACTAGCTGCAACTGGACGCGTGACGTGCGACAGATTGTGTGGATGGTGTGTCCACGTGATTATTTTCTGTTGACCAAAAATTCTTTGACAGAATATTCTGTATGTGAACGAACGGTCACATAAATTACTCAACCGTCCGTTAAGCTTGGTCCAAAATAATGTCTAAACTGATAAAAGTCGATTTGACCATGAGATAAGTTAAAGTACAATGTGTACTGGCATCTGTTAGGTATTTTGGTTAGGGCAGAGGGAGCAGTTGCAGGTGGTTATGTTGCTAGGACGGAATGTGTGATGTATTGTTTTACGGATAACAAATTGTTTCAAGCGGTAGAACGAAGTGACCGAAAGCCATCCTGATGAAACGGAGCTGGAACTAGGATGTGTGTGTTGAAGGGCACAAAGAAAAATTCGGGTTACCAGACAGATTTGTCACTGTTCGACCTGATGTTGTTCTAACTCAGTCAAATGAAACAAGTTGGCAGAAACTCATAAGCTGTCCAACAACGTAGCACTTCAACTAACAGAATTTCCGATAATACATCAAGGTTTTTACAATTGGTGGTACTATCCTTGATCTCGCTGAATCTGCCCCCAGACAAGTCAGACTAATAAGCACTTGCAGTCTGTCGGTTTAAAATTGGCGGTATGTTACTCACTTCGCCCCTGTCATATAATTTAGCGAATAATTCGCAAACCGTCATTCGAACAGATGGTCATTGTGAGAAAAGAGAAGGCTGATACATAATTACTTTTTAAAGGCGATCACAGTATGCAGCAAACGACGCAAAGACTGATGAATTCGATTAAACAAACATTAAACGCAGCCGAACTCTGTGTATTAGCTCGAACCCAGAAGCTGTCTGTGTTTTCAATCAAAGGAGATCAGCCTGTTGGTGCCACCTCACATTGTGTCTACCAATTTACATGTAACTGTAAAGCAAGTTACATAGGCGGAACCGAGGGGTGCTTGGTGTCCAGAATAAAGGAACACTTGCCTAAATAGGTGCAGAACTCCGTATTACCGAAGAACGGTAATGTCATCGAAACACACAAGCAACCAAGGTCCACAGTCGAAGACACGTCATGACCATTGATCACGTCGTCGACTCGGCATCTGCAGTCAGAATCTTATTACGTCTTCCCAATCCAAGATTCTTGCGGTTTGTTGAGATTGTCGCAATCAATCGCCTGAAGCCGGCCCTGTGTGTTCAGAAGCAAGTGTTCATGAGCTTGACCCTTTCCTGGAAGTGGCGACTTTTTCTAGCCCATCAATCGGCTATCCATCCCATCTACCCCTAACTGTTCGATATAAAAAACCGCTTCATGCTATTATAAATTTGGTACTGAAGAGTCAATACGAAATGCTTGCATCCACTAGTATTCGGTTTAAAATCGCAATAAGTTGCCAGATATAGCTCAATACTTTGTACACTTTGCCGTGGTGTGCGGTAGTTTCCTCCTATCTTTGTGTGAACAGTCTGAAATCAACCTCTGATTAATACTAACTGGTGTTCACTACCTGGACAACTAATTACCTGCGCTTCGGTTGATTATGATAGCCCCCATCTCGCAAGACTTATGGCGAGACCAGTTCAAACAAGTTTCTGATGACATACACAACCCA
>JTDE01000303.1:269137-297771 GCA_014338405.1 Paragonimus skrjabini miyazakii
GAGACAGCACTTGTGATATGGTATGCAATAAATGAATAACAGTGTGTACACAGATGACCAAAGAAATAAGTGCATCTCCTTTTTTGCCAGTACAAACAGGTTACATAGACTGATGCATAATTGTAGTGTAAATTACAAAACCATTCCATACAGGTGTATTTGATCCTTTGTTAACTACACCTTTCACCTTTCTGTACAGTATGTCGCGTGGATGTGTTAACCAATTCCCATAGTCCCACAATCAGTAAACCAAATATATGTATATATATGTATACACTTACGTATATACGTATCTCAAATAGTTCATTGGATCCAAACCCCGTGTAAATCACTAGACACGAACTATTGTATACTCTGGGCTAAAAATACGTTACACTTGAAATGTCACCTACATAGTGATGACAATTTTCTGAGGACCTAATATCATAGGCATATCATAGTCGTTTTGAATCAAAGTTCCAGTATTTGGTGATAGATAAATATATATCTTAAATGCGATATCCCAGTTGAGACTTACTAACCGTAAGACCCAGTGAACTAGAATTTCATTAAACATTTGATAAGGTGAGGCTAATTTTTGAGAACTAATTCAAACGCGCTGAACTTTACCTCATTCTACCGAAAAGATCTGTGAACAGAAGGAACAAAAGCGTCACAGTGATGTAAACTTTCAAGAATGATATGAAAGCATCCATACACGAAACACTGAGGAACAGATATGTAACGGAATATAACCAGTGCAACTAATCGTCATACCTAACGGAAACCTAAACCAAATGTAGTATTATCTCACTAACTGGATAAACTTAACAACTCGCAAACGCTCAACAGCTTGATCTAAAAACAGATCGGCTATGCATTGGTTATAATGGCAAAGGGTAGTTTCAGGCGCTGGACCCACGGCAGAACTTTCGCCTTTACTCTCTCTTTCTCTCTCGCCCGCTTACACATATTCACTGGAGTGCGTGCAGCTGCATTTGCCCGATCACGCTTTCACAGCTGGACACAGCAGACTTGTACGCAGTGTCTTTCTGTCACGTTTGACATAGTTACATGAGGTCCCGTCATCTACTCTCAAATAAAGGCCAGTGCACACGCTCACATACACGTTAGGTGTAACTGTGCGTTTCAGTGTATCTGCACGCCTGGCACAGTTATTTCGGTCCCTCGAGGAGTATGTAAGATAGTCAGCTCTTTGGGCTGTCTGGTCTGCTGGACAGCTCACTTCGGCGGTTGACGTATGAAGGAGACCAAGTAGATATTTGCTATCGGAAAATGTCACACATACAATGAGAGAAACGTGTGTGTGTATGTGCACACGTCAGCACTCGTATGTGTCTGGGTAATGATAGGTATTTCCTGCTGTCGAACGACAGTTAACGGAATTCATGCGTGCTGTCTGCGATGTTGTCTTCGTTTCCGGTCGACAGCTTGACAACATCGAACAGACATAGTAGCAACAACAGCAGCAACAACAGAAGCACTACCGAGAATAGTAACAACACTGACATAGAGGAGTGGATGCTTTCAGACCCTTTACTCGGCCAATCCTGCCGTCCGTGATGAGGTCTGAAAAAGGGCAGAACTGCATGTGAAGCAGAATACATAAGCCCTCAGTTGACGGCCCCCACCTAACGTGTTTCCTTTTGCGGACGGCTTGACGGTTCCGAATTGAAGTGGATTTTCAATCTAGTCAACCTGTCAATCATCTTTCAACAGCCTGCTGGTTTGACTCGCGTTGCTACTCTTTGTTTGTATACGTGCACTTGCGCGCACGCTCGGGCTGCTTGAAGACCGAACAAAGGATTATGTACCACAGGAACGGAACTCTACCCTGATAAATGACTAGGTAGGCAGTATGAATACGTCAACATGAGACCGGGTGATGAATCTAAATGCTGCCTCGGTGGTTAAATGGGAAAATGTGTACAGTACAAAATTAGGTAAGTGCTGTGAGTAAATTATGCAAGTTTGGCGCATAACAGAGAGGAAGGTCAACTCCAGTCAACAGTCTAAGAATATCAGGCAAGTGCGAATAGTAAGCAACACCGTATTTGATGTGATCTTTGTGTTTAACTGCTTGACTACTTAGAAATTCAGCCACGAAACCGGAACATCACCTTGCTCTTCGTCGTCCTCATTATTTCCATCGGGATTTTGCCTACTACTTTACGCTACATGCATGGCAATTGCTTACGGACTTGCTTCTAACTCATTCTGCCTATCTGACCTGGTTTTATAGGCTAGATATGCCCAAGTACGGTTTCGATTCTCCTGAGAGTAGCTGGGTGAAATAATGCAACCATTGAGATTATGTCCATTCAACGGTTAGTAAGGAGAAGCAATAAGTATTCCAGATAAAACGGGTTCAGACACTGCAATTATTCGTTCTGAACAAGCTTTTGTGGTATATCAAGACACTACACACTAATACCTCCGTTTTCATCTTCAGACTTTTATTCAGAAGCTTAAGTGAAGGTATCTGAGACTAGGGCTGGCTCCGGATACATCAACTGACATACTTGGTCAGCAACTGATTCTTAGACTGCTGCATATTGTTACCCGAGTGGTGGAACAACAGTAAACACCACTTTCAGTAATGCTAATATGAGATTTGAATTGGGCGTATCCTTACAGAAACACAAATGAACATTTATAGGTAGATGATACGTGACTTCGAAACATCCAGTAGACATTTCTTGCAATACTTTGACACTTCCTGACGATACAGTCTAAATTTAAACGACAACATCTGTTACAACCGCCTACACCTTACTCGCGGTTTGATCGTGTCAATGATGCTACCGCCTTCCTTCATTCCTATTGTGATGGATTGTCAAGCCGGAGAGGCGAGTATTCAAGCACTCGGCGGAATGCCTCAACGCGGGGTTGGAGGCACGTCCACAAACCCTCAACGATCGGATGGCGGACAACAGGGGTAATCGGATGATGAGTCATCGCTCGATCGGATCGGACCAACGGGCAAGACTTGGTACACACAATAGGATGGACGACCAAATTGGAAGCTCGATTATTCCAACATTCGAAGGAATATCTCGACACGGTCATGGAGGACAGTCAAAGATCACAGTGGATAGATGGAGGACAACACGAGCGACCGGACGAGCCATCGCTCAAGGGAATCGGACTAACGGACGAAGAGTGGCAGGCGGAAAACCCCCAGATAGAATGCGCCGATCACCCACATAAACCACGCAGAAGTGCACACGACGCGTGAGCGTAAACCTCAGGGTGTTTTGGACTAGAATTCCGACTCATAAACGCGAACGCGCGCGTAGCATGCGAAATAGCGTGTTGGACAATAAAGGTTGTGCTTTATTGAACGTCTTTTCGCTACACTATTGCTGATCCCTTTCCATAATCTCAGTTTGAACAATTGTGCATTTCCGTTCTACTTACACTCATTGTAATTAACCGTTAATACTTCCCATCCACTAAGTATATGTTTGATCTACCTATAAGTGTGAGGGCACTGACGTGCTCAGTGTGTAACGTGGGTAGGTTGAGCCGGCCGGGAACTCCTTTTACTATCATGACATTTTTGGTAGTGACTTCATTCTGACAACCGACTGAAAGTGCAGGTTTTAAATGAACCATGAAGCAATACATTATTATCCAGCTAAATGGATAATCCGTTGAGAAGATATGTAGTTTTCGTACCTATCTGAATAATAATCCTCATATTGTGCTTACATGGAGAGCAAGAAATATCTCAAATTGATCATCCGGATGAAAAATGAAACATTACTTTTGAAACGTAGTCACTGATTATGGTTAGTCTGTTGGGGGTGAAAGAACTTCAGACTGCACTCCGTACGCAGTCATTCTGCCCGTACCTCAGTACGGGAGAGAAGCCTGGTGGGCACGCAGGTCTGGTTAATATTCATACCAACGTTAAGTCTCACTACAATGTCCATTCACACCATTTTCAGGAAATAGGTCGCTTTGGCTTTTGTTCTGTTCTTACTTTGGTTGACCACGTTGAGGGTTGTGGATCTCAGGCAGGTAAACACTTCTGCTGCTTAGGGGATGCTGTTTCCACTGCAGATGTGTATGGTGATACTGGCGTCTAGTCCCGTTACACCTGTCTTCTTAAGACTTGTAGTCAGGTTGATGTTAGTAAGTTCCCGGACCGAATCATTAGTTTATATCTGTTAGTTGTAACGTCAGTTTGGCCACTACCCATAAATGCGCACTGTTAAAGTGTTTATCAGCGAATGCAAGTGTACTCCATTCGATGAATAGCTGACAAAGTGCAACAACGACATTGTGAACGGGATACGAAAAGGTTTCCGAATAAGTGCGCAAACTTCATTCTGCTGTTAAGTGAGAGCGACCTGAGGATCAAACATTGAACAATTTGGTAAGCTCAATATCTTTATGAGAATCCTCCGATCCGTTTGGCGGTTATTAGTGGACGCCTAGTTGACAGAAACAGTAGAAGAAAGTCAACCGACTGAACAAATTATGATACACTGCTGCACGAATTAAAATGGTGTACCAATAACGCAGGTTTTCGGAGCTGGCAGGCTCAAGACACCATAGTTCGTCGACACCATACATGAAAGTCCATGTTGTGACCATAAACGTGCTCGATAAACAAACAAGTGTAGTACACGAAGAACGGTGGGAACAAAGCCTCCCGAACCGATTTCTTGAGGATATCACCCCTGATAATAGCCGCAGCCACCGCGTTCCACTCTGTTTTTCTAAAGGCCAACTTCTCGCATGCTCAGATACTTGGTACATTTTACCGTCGGTGGCAGCAACTGGTTGAAGGTGACCTAAAGGTAATGTTCCTCTACCAACTGGAATCCTTTCAAGAGATATGAAACAATACCCCCGGATAGATGAATCAGTGGCCATGCTGTGTCCTCCTGCCGTACGTATATGAATACCATCCTTAATTTTGATGAAGTTAGGTCTCTTGGTTGTTGCAAGTGCCCTTCTCAAGGATGGTAGGAGCAATCAACGTACTTTCTCGTAACCTCAGTGACAGTGTCTCCGTGGTCTAGTCAACAACTGTCTGGACTACACTTGTGACACCTACTCAAAGAATGCTTATTCGATTTGCTGATGTGCACAGTACAGAAGAGATCCAGCTGAGACGAAGAAGTTGATCACCGCCTTGTTAGTGGTCACTACCAATGAATGCGTACTAGTATGCCCTTGATAACCTTGACCGATGCTTCAGTGATAATAGTTTCCCTTGAGTACATTAGCGGATAGTGAACAGCTAGTCGTTCTATTTGCTTGCTTCTGTTGGCAACGGTTTTATTGCTATCCAAATTGAACTAACGGTTTTGGGTCTGCAAACCTTCCTAGTAGAGATGAAAACGTTGCAGACGTTAAGCGAGTTATCACGAGTTATCTAACGGCTTGAGCATAATTTCGATCAATATTTTGCGTGGTGCATCTTGCTGTCTCCTGGACACATTTTCTTGCTTTCGAAGTGCGTCAAATAATTCGTAGGAATTTGTCATTTTGAGATGATCACTGTGTTTTAACACTACAAATTCAAACCAGTAAGAGACTAATCGTTCTCTTACATTGATAATCACTGTGCTTATAGTGGTAGTATTTTTCACCGAATTAAGGTCAGCTAAGGGTAGGGGGTACTCATTTTCACTGGGATATACTTTGAACCCATGTTCCTCAGTTAAGAGGGATTGCTTTGAACTATTCGGTTTAGCTTGTGCTAACTCGAAGTTATAGGGTCAGGAATTGTGTAAAGTATTGCGAGCGAGCCAAGGCTGGTTTGGAAATTAGATACTGGCTAGGGATAGGGCTAGGGATAATGCCTTTTCAAAACCAACGCAGTGAACTCAAATAAGTCCTATCTCCCCTGCTTTGTTCGCTGGTTACCATGTCCTTGGGATTTGTAATGCAGACTGTAGTTTAGGATTATACTAACAGACATGTTCTCACTGCTCTCACTGCTATGTACATGCATAGTCAAGCAATAAACAATTTTCAGAATCGCTTGCTGTGAGTAAACATGGAAAACACAGAACGATGACGGTGTAGTGGTATACTGTAGGCTGCATCTGCAAATTATATGATACGATCTGACATCTAGGCTTACCGGGGACTGAGTAATGCATATTACGTACATATTGTTGATAAAGTTTGACCTTTATGTTGGTTTAACCTATAAAGGCCCTAGTGACATATAGTACTTCTACCTGAAACACCGAGTTCTGTTGACCCAGTTCAGCACTAACAGAAAAAGTTAAATGTCCCGAGATGCAAAAATTTCGCTTATTTTTATCGAGCACGAACCTTAATCGTTAGAATTAACGTAAAATGCGTGCAACAACAACAGAAGAAAATCAACGTTCAGGCCTTATGTGAAGCGAGCGGTTGTTATCATTTACAAAGCAAACGAATTACTTGAGTCAACAAGTTATGCACATATTGGGCTAGTATTCTGAATTCAATAAAACTAGGTGAGTTTTGATCATCTTCCGTGGAAGGACCTGTTTCTGGTTGAAGAGAAATACGACCGTTCGCTGTGGAGGGGTTTTATTGGAGGGTCAACTGCACACTAAGATATTCACGTGGGTTAACGGTCTGTCCTTCAAGGTTATTCCATGTGAGTAGCTGTCACACGCTACGTTAAACAAGAGCTGACAGCTGAAAGCAACCTACTATGTTTACCTCCGGTTAAAAGCTTACTTCACGTTCTGTGTCAGTCCTGTTGACTGCTGGCGTTATGCTCTGAAAACAGTTGTCAATCTTGAGTATAGTTCTTTGTATCGTTCACGTTCCGAATCAATTTGTACGTCTTCATTCCACCCTGAAGCAGTAGAGTTGGTTTCACTTTGTACGGCTAATTAGGCTGTGCAAAAGAAGTCATAACAAAATTGGCGTCTTCTAACCACTTCATTCAACCAAGAGGGAGCAAAAAACGTGTCGGAAAAAGAATGAGATTGTACCCTTGTAGCAGCTTAGGGTGAACTGTCGAGATCAGACCTACAGAGTGAAATAAATTACGAAATAATACCACATATTTCTTCACCAAAACTAGTTATGTTTTTTAGATCTATGCAAAAACTAATGGAATTAAAACAGGAATTGGTCGGACGCAAAGAAAAAGTCAGAACTTCTTCAAGGTTGAAAGAATGTTGCCTTCATCACGGACGCTGGATTTACGAGCATTTCAAATAAACTTTTGATGGTGGGCATTAGTGCGGCCCAAATTAATCTTTGGCACCATTAGGTGAACTGACAGCTAAACAATTCATTCACCACAAAAACGTTTGTCTAGCGATATTGACCATTTCACAATTGTCCATCGTCTAAGATACCATGAATGCCGATGGATGTATTCAAGCACCCAGCAAACGTTTTATGAAAGAACTAGCACAAAATTGAACGCAGAACTTTAATCCACAAGACGGTAAGTTAATCGTGACACTTTGCTCAGCCCCCATTTTACGGTGGTTCTGAAGCATGTTATTTTACAATGTCACCAAGCAAAGTTTCGTGCTGTAAACGAATCTGCGTTAGGCCAACTTCATCAACAACTTTGACGCAAACAGGGATCACCGAAAGTCACCGGTATCTTCATAGATTCATAGGTTCGTCGGTTGCAACAGGACGGAGAATAGTTCTTGCTTAGGCCTTCCTGTCTTTGTAATGGTAGGTGAAAAATTGTACTGAACAGGTATGAGGAAAAAGTGGATAAAACTGAACAAAAAGTAGACTCAATAAGGCTGCTGCTCGCGGTCATTTCAACAACGAACATTGAAACACACTGAAACAACATTCAGTCAGATAATGACGTTTGAGAATGAGTCAGTATAACAGATTGGAAACTCGTATTGCCAATTGCCTCTCACAGATGCGCCGATCGAGTAATGCGCTAGAACTCCCAACTGATTCAGATATATGACCACGGAGTTAGGCAGTGCATTGCAATGTGAACAGACTGTAACTGTGAAGCAGCTCTGTCTACAAAGTGACCTGCCTCACTTTCAGCGAGTGACCTGTCAAACGTCCATTCTTATTTAGTAGAAGGAGATGTGTCAATGAATGATCCGTCGTGTGAAATGTTTCGTGTGTACGAATTATATCTCCTCTGAGATGTCTATAATTAATTGAGAATTGACGTACCCCTGCCAGTTATTCTGGGTAGCTGGTGTCGCTGAGTTCCGTCATTGTTCTAGTGGTCCATTTGTGAACACTATCAGGAAGTGTCAAATCTTACTTAAGATAAGAAAGACAGGTCTATATGTTTGTTTTCAGGTGTGGGTGAGTTATGTTGAGTGAACGTAGTGGGGAACATTTCGGGGTGGAATGTTGCACAAATCGGCCGCAGATGATTCGAGGTTACTGTGACAATTTAGCCGTGGCAGCACAGTTTGTAGACAAACTCAACTTGTCTATTCAACACTGTAGTCACTAGGTTTCTTTCGCATGTTGACAGGATCAGTTTTATGTCGCCAATGTGATAGTCGATAGAATTTTGATAGTGAATGTGCATGACTTTACACTTGTTGAAATTGAGTGGCATGCTATTTTCTATGGATTATTGATTTGGGCAGTTCAAATCGTTTCGTGAGGGTAGTACATCTTCCTGGTATTGTAGAAGTCGCCAGTGTTTTGTGTTGTTGGTGTAGAGCGCTATCGGCGATATGACTACACTGGTCAGTTTCAGAACGAAGAGAGTGAATATCAGTAGTCCCTATGATTGCGTTTTGTGGAACGTTGCGGTTGGGTGCGATCCACTCTGGCATTTGTCCATTTATCTTGACGTTGAACTTACTATCAATCAGATAGTCATCTAGTCAGGTGATTGGGTGCTAATCATGGTCATGCCAATTGAGTGTTCACAGCGGGAAGGGATGATCAACCCTATCAGAGGCTTTTGAATAATCAGGACTGATCCTTCGTCTTCAGCTTTCGTCCAAACATCATGATCAATCAGTATATTAGTGATGCATGAGATTTCCTCACGAAAGTCATGTTGCTCCTTGGTGGTGAGTTGGAGGTCTTCAGCCTTGGTCTGGACGTAGTTCTCTAGTACAACCTATACTACTTTAGAGACCACTGAAATCAACGCTAATGGTCGATAGGTTGCTGAGTCGTTTCTGCGCCTGCCTTTGAAAATAGTTGAGGTTGTAAATTGTTTGCAGGCTTTCGATAGAGGAACGGTTGGCACGCAGCTTTTGGAAAGTTCCGTAAGTGGATCTGTCAGTTCCGTGGTGTAACTTTTTAAGACGGTGGAGGATATTAAGTTTGGACCGAGTAATCTGTGGGTTAGTTAGTTCTCTAATTTGAGTCTGACTTGTGACTGAAATTTGGGGTCACCGCTTCTGCTGCCAAAAGTGGTTCGTGATTTGCAGTTTTGTACACTTACCTACTGTTTAACCAGAGTGTTTGCAACCTCTACATGTGCATTGATAATTCTGTCAGAAATTTGCAGTTGCGAACTTTTAACCTTTGCTACTTCATTAAAGAAGAACTTAAGATTCACTTGCAGCTTTTCATTGAGACCGTGTTGAATGTTATGTGGATCTTCTCTGATAACAGTCGTGGCATAATGACATACTCAACAAACGCAAGTTCAGTTTGTTCTAGTTGATATCTATTTCAGATATGACATTTCAGTTGGGTCAGGCGTTTGATTCTATCCCGTTGGCATCTAGAATTTTTATTAGGCCGAAGACACAATTGATGCATGGTTATTAAAGGCATCGGTAAGTTGCTGAATGGTTCAGTACTGATAATGTGAGACAGTGTTGCTTGAGGTATTTATTCTGTGATCAGCAACGCCGACTCAGATCGTTTATACATGTGGTTAAGCGAAATTGACCATTGGTTGCTGAAGGTTTCAGGAAGTTCACCACTTCCCTTATCCGTTAACGTATACCCTGGATACACACAATAACATATCTGATGAGATGTCTACTATACATCACTTTTAGTTGAATTACATGTTAAGCTTCCCAAAGTCAGACCAGAAACGAGCATTATTACCCAGTGATGAACACTTACTGGTTTCACTCATGGTTTGCCACGTTACTCTGAACGTACTACTGCAATGTTCGGTCAACTGGGCTGCCATTAACATCGTGTGTTCGTGCTCCAAAAGTTTGCTAACCCTATTTGATAGTGGACCATCTTTAATGATCCTAGTTTCGTACAAAATATTTGCTCAACGTTCTTACTTTAAATGGTTCCGCATTGTTGAGTAGCACTTTTACTAAGGTGACGCTGCCGTAGGCGTGAGG
Organism: Paragonimus skrjabini miyazakii; assembly: GCA_014338405.1. Taxonomy (NCBI): domain Eukaryota; kingdom Metazoa; phylum Platyhelminthes; class Trematoda; order Plagiorchiida; family Troglotrematidae; genus Paragonimus; species Paragonimus skrjabini miyazakii. The sequence goes on from JTDE01000303.1 coordinate 279,397, forward strand.
GTCTGGAAGTTACTCGGAATCGGCGAATCAAAATACAACGTTAGTTTTGGGGGATCTCAGCTACTGAGGTTTAGCTGTGATAAGCTTATCAGGTGGAGTTCACGGGTTACTTATTCTACCTCTTGTTGAGATGATCAAATAGCCTCAATACTATTGGTAGCTTATTGTCCGAACGTTGAAGTACGATAATTTTAGGTTTGGTGTGTGTCCACTTCTCTTGAAAATGAAATAATCGAAAGTTCTTTCTGATTATACAGACGGCAATCAACTCTCCTCTGTAACTAAACTAGAATGAACTAAACTTACAACTGTTCAAATCCTTGAAAATCCGTCCACTGTATTTGTAATCGCCTGTAGACTTTCCAGCGTTTGGTTTCTGATGAGACGGGCTAGATAATTGAAGCGTAAGCCAACCATCCAAGAGTTACATAGCAGCCAACTATTAGCTCTTGGTATAAGCTAGAAAAGTTTTCATCGTTACGTCATATGCACAAATATTCTATCGTTTAACTGGCATAGCAAAACATACCTATCTAATGGGAAGCTTTACGTCCAACGCAGGGATTAACTGTGAAACATCAACTATTCTTCTACGTTAATCAGACTCTACGTGAAAAGTTCATTTCTCGCAAACCTGTGTGGAACGTAGTTTGATCTACTTAGTTTAGTCATGCATTAATTACTACTAATGCAAAACTGAACTAAGAATAATCGTAAAACGCAAAACACGGGTGTTAATTAACAGTGAAGCCACTTTGGAAATCTAAATTCTATGCCAACGCTGCGAAGATGACTGAAATTCATATCTTCCGCTTCTCGTCAAAAATAAATAATAGCTTAGTTTTGCGTCATTTGTTTATTAAATTAACCAATTGGCACTGACTTACTGTTTTCTAAAGACCTCGTACGAGCTTTTCTTTACGACAAAAGTTTTAACCTTTTTGATAAAAGGTTTTGCAATGTTGTCCTAGAAGAAAGTTTTTGAGTCCGGTGCTAGCTAATCCAAACACCTCACACCCATAGAAAAATACGATCCAAACCAAGTGGTTACATGTATCGAGGCTTCAAATTGCTGGTAGATAAATTTCTTGTCGTGCAGTAACAGATTTCACTAAAGCAGTAAGCTCATCCGTAAGAAACTTCTCTTTAAACCGGCGACCGGCTTTCTTTATGCTTATGGGCTGTAAGAGATATCTGTTCCTTTGCTAGGTCAGATCGGTAAGATGTTTTTCCCGTCTGAGACCCAGGTTCCATCTTGTTTTGCCGACCTCAAGCTATAGAGTAGATTTGTCTCACTGGGTAGGAATATGCTTCTGCGACAAGTTCAGTAGGCTGCATTATAAAATAACTGCTGTAGTCATCATGCTACCTTTTCCAGTTTCATTGTCAGCTTCATTCGGTAAACGTTTACTGGGATGGTCGAAGTAGTACAATGTGAAGTGGGAAATTGTGTCAAATTAGGTGTTTGATCATCTCACTCCCTCCCAGTCACACCTTGTTATAAGGCAACGTCATCCTGTTTTGTTAAGACTGCGCTAATACATGACAGTTACAATCACAATACCCTGGAAAGACACAAGTAAGTGAGCTATAATCATCTAATCCATAATGGAAGAAATACAAACATCATCAACTGCAGAGTGAACATCACTTACCGAGTGGCAGGTTTAAGCACCAGAGGCGTATAGCTTTGCTAAAAAGCCTGTACGGCCGTAACATTGAATAATTATAATTCTGTTCCCATCCTTGCTCTTTACTATTGTTGTTGATTTGGTTTTACAAAAATGAACCTCAGTACTAATGATTCTATTCCAAAGGGATTGATTGTAAACTTTATGGGAATGCTAAAGTTGAGAGCAGTTACGAATGCTAGTCATTTCGTATGTCAATCAACGTTTCATATTTTCACATATTTTTGTATAACATGAATTCTGTAAATTGTCGACTAACCAAAATAATTTAACAATAGTGTCTTCACTATTAGCTTTCGAATGAATTGGACTAAATTTGTGTCTAAAAAGAATGGTAGTCATTGATTAGTTAAGTCAATAATAAGAGATTTTGTGTGTTAAAAAGTTGTTGTTTCCGATTGCACTTGAAAGCCACACTTCCACTGTTATTATTGTTGATCTGGTATTTTAAGTGCTCAACACAGCAGGATACAAAATGGGCGAAACATTCATTTTAGCGTTTATTCTCAATTGATTTTCGGTCACTGTTACAATGTCGAACGAATGCTCAGCGACAAAGAATTGCAAAACATTGTGATTCATTCGGAAGATTTTCTTGCTGAGACCAGTACTGAACAGGATTGTACAAGGGGCGTGGCTTGATCGAATTGTTTGCAGTATTATTGTCAAGAAATACACGTTATACCAACATCTTAAAGAACGCTTCTTATAGAACTATTGTAAGCTCTGAAAACTATATCCCAGGACGTCGGACTGGTGCTTACTGAGTTGATGCAAAAGCAAAAGACTTGTACACGCTAGTTTGTCCGCAAGTGGATGCTAAGATTCAACTTGAAACTTAATGAAAACGGGGGCAGGTAATAACTAAGACCGAGTAATCCACAACTAACACGTATACAATCGCATATTGGGTGACGTTATTGCACCATGATGTTGTGTGAGACATTTATGAGCGGACAACTTTCAACAGGACAGTTTAACCAATCTGAATGTAAAGTCTAAATCGAAATGAAAAAAGTAAGCATATGGTTCGATAATCTGCGGCCAACATAATACTGCCAAAAACTCACAAAATAGATTTTCAATCCCACGGATATTGGGTCCATCTTTTGGGTGTATGGATGGACGTAAGATTAAAAACTGTGATATTCCGTTGTTAGTAAAGTAGAAAGTCCATCTCGATTTAGCCGTTAATATCTCAGGACAATAAATGTAAACATTTACTTACTTATGTTGGCGGTTCGAACCACCGACGGTGCGATTGCAATAACCAAATGTTTCCATTCTGTTGACCGGATGGCTACACCTACACAGGCAAAATCATCTTGACGTTGTGTTCTGGGAGTGCTCACACTATCACTAGGTCTCTCACTGTAAGATTTTCAACCATCATCTTCTATCCGACGGCTTGTGGTGACCTTGCGAGTTATTAGTACCTCTTCCGCGTTAAGATCGATCCACACATTTCCATTCTCTGTCGATGTACGCGGTGAGCTGTGTGGATTTACGTTAAGGTAGATGAAAGTGTAGCGTGGGAATTGGCGACGGGACAAATGAACTACATCTAGTATGGGCCACTTAATTGATCAACATTAAGAAGTAAACAAAAGCAGCCTTTATCAAACCGAACGATCGCATCTTTATTCAGCTTATGCAGATGTGCGTTAAATGGGAAGTGACGAAAATATCCTTTTCATGTCTTGTTTATATCGGCTGGGAAGACTAATTGCCCCTGTCCACTTTCTGACAGACCATGTAAAGGACTGATTGATATCTGTATTGTAGACAAAACGAAACAAAATATTCTTTTTAAAATTTGCTTCGTGACTTCTTTACTCGCAACCAGAGGCAGAAAAGTGATAGTTGCCCATTATCTTTTCGGAACCAAACGAAAATAACGAGGAACATATTGTAACATACAAGCTGACCGTCTTTGCTCTGATTGTCCGTTACACTAGTGGACCAATTTTAGGGCGATGTGGAGAAACCGAGGGACGGCGTCCTTCCGAAGTAGGGGTTCTAGTAACAATCCTGTAAAGGAACCAACACAAATACACACGAGCCAAAGGTCCAATAAGCCATGCACACGACTTGCACAAACGCAAACTAAAACGGCGCCAACAATAAAGCAGCACGCTCTGTCACACAGTTTAAATGCAACCCGTGCACGGTTTCTGGTTTCGATTGCGCGTTACAAAATGCATATATATGTATAAGAACAAAGAGGGAAAAGTTCCCTGTTGTTTGTGGTGGTAAACAAGTGTACTAAGCCATCAGACCCATGGAGGTGTAAGCCTTGTGAATAATTATTTTGCACAGATGGTGTTGTTTGAGACGGTTACTCTCAATAGCCCAACGAAAAGTAGAAGGTGTGGGATAGTGTGACGCATTACAGTCATAAGAAACAGTTCAAGATTCAATCAGTTTTCTAGTAATCGACGAAGCGTGGGAGTTTGCGTGTACTCGGGAATAAAGAATAAGGCTGCAGAACTACATTCTTAATGCATTTTGGTAAGTCTTGAAGTTCATTCTGGATATCAGACAATTATCGGTTCTGCCGAAACAAATTTCTATACATCTTTACTGGAGGCTTGGGCGATTTGGATGAGTTCGAATTGAATAACATCAACACGTGATCGCAACCCTCGCATTCAGATGCGCATTTCGGCTGGCTTACTTCGAACCGAAACAACTGATCCGAGTTTCGTTCTTGGTAGAGCTCATCAGTGGTGAATATCCTCATCTGGACCGGAGGTTGAGTCTCATCCCTCATGGTTGCTAGACTAGCGTGTTGACCACAATGCCAATAACCTCACAATGAGCATAATCGGATGATCCTATCCGAAAGCTTAATCATAACGTTTTATGGATAGTGTCCAGTTTGTCAGACTGTTTCGAAAGGAAAGTAAACAGAACCGCTTTGTTTACCTTAATCGATAACCAAATGATTAAGACTTCTCATTCAGGCTAAGGTTACTGTCTCCGTTGAATCAACTGCGCGTTATGTCGTAGTTAACATACTGGTCTCATAATCATGACAGATGGAACGCAAGTTCCAGTCTGGATGAGGATTTGGATTACCGATAGACCCTAATATAAGCGAAACTGAAGTCTTGTGCTTTCTTTCGAAGTGGGCAAGCCGAAAGACTTATCTGCCTGCTAGGGCTGCTGTCAAGTGTAGGCGGTGTTCTGTATGAAATTTCTCTACAGTTAGACGTAATCTAGCATATATTACTTATGTTGGTGTCAACAAGTTAATCTCACTTGACTAAAGTTTACGGTGGTTTTAGAGTTGATCTAAAGGCTAGAATTCCAGGCAAACGGAACTAACGGGAATGCAGGATGGAATCTAGAATGACCTTTTTTTGCCGAAACAGTACACTGGTTCCATTTATCAGACGTTCGTGTGCATTAGTTAGTGACGTCAACGTAAAATCCATAATCATGGTTGACAATCTGTTAAAGAACCAATGAAAGAATGATGAAACCATGAGTCGACGAGTTCAAACTTCGTCTGTTTCTTGGACCTAGTTTACAGTTTAAACGGTTTGCCGGGTATGAACACAGATAATTTATGTCATCTCACCGAAACGTGCGTTTTGAGCTAATGACAGGTTAGGCGACAGAAGTCATCAACATGAAACGATGATGAGACAGCTACAATATGAACTTGGCAATGGAGTTCGCATGAGTGTCTCAAGATGGGTTGTTCTAGCCAGTTGTACAACAAGAAGCACAACAACGAACTCTTATTTTAGCTTGAAGCTGTGACAATTTGATTTAAATAAACGACCTTAGAAATGTGATCAACTTTTCGGTTATCTACCACTATTGTCTACCGATAGCCGTTTATTTTGAGCAGATCAGTCAATTTCACGAAATGCTTTTGAATGGGCATATCACATTCTGATAAATTCAGCTGAAATGAACGCAATCCAAAAGCGTAAACTAGAAAATCTCGATTGAAAATAAGTGGGTGTGTAAACGGCGCTGTCGTAAAAAACGATTAAACCAATGAATCCTGACTAAAGTGTGACTCATACACAATTTTGTAAATTGACTGTTTACTGATAACAGCTAGTTAGCTAAGGAATTTCTGAAATAATTGAGGCAGGTGAATATCAAGGTACATCTGAAGCTGCCGTCAAAAAGTATTGCAAGACGTCCAAATCGATATTGCAAATCGGAATCTTTAAGACTTATTGCGTAGGATAGTTGATATACCATAAGAATCCATTCGATATTTCCGTAGAGAATACTTAACCTAACTAAGGAATTAATTAGAGATAGGCCGATGGAGAAAACACAGGAAGTCAAGCAGATACTCAAACATCAATAGAGTAGGAACAAGACAGAGGCCACAATCAGTCTGAACTAAGATTCAGAGTTAAAACTTCCCGTAATAGCTAATTATTTATGTTGATTTGACGAAACACACAAGTCGGAAAACACCTATTTAACGTGCAAACCTCTAAGCTCGCCTAAAGAGTGGCAACTAGACGAAGTGGAGCAACTATCAGGCAGCCAGTTGGATTCGTCATGTAGATGTTCAGTTGAAAGCTTGTTGGAGATGGCCACATTAAGAGACCAGGAGAAGTTAGAGAAAACAAGCGTCATTTTGACATGACTAAATCGTAAGTTGGAGTAGAACCTCCAAGAAAAACAACTTCAGTTTAAAAAAAAGCCATAATTACGGATTAAAAAACAGTTTTGCGTCAGGTACCAAGATTGAGAAAGCAAACCCTTCATAACCATATTTGAACATGAGAAATACTCAGTCCTCCTCATGAACCAAACAGTACGGCAGTCTTACTTGGCAAAACCTGGCTTGTTTTCCCTTCGGTCTGAGAACGGTTTAGTTAGGTGCATCCATACCTTCCATGTACTGTGTTCACTTGATATTTATACTATATCAGCTAGTTTACGGAACATATTATATGACTTTTTCAACGATATTTCTATTCAATGACTAGCGACAAACCTACAGCTATCACGTGATCTCTCAGACATTTGAGGGATAAGATTCACATGGGACCACTTGAAAATGTGTGCGCGCAAGATATCAAAGATATCAATTTAGAATCTGAGTTTCTAGAAGCGGTATTTCAAGTGGTGCGTTGGTACCTTCAAATGAAGTCCTTTCATTAGAAAACGAAAAGAATCAAACTAAGTTTTGTCAAACTTTTGAAAAGCTTCTAACCTCAGCGAACTAACAGGACGATGTCTTCTCTGGACATTCTCCTCAAAATGCCATTTTTAACTTGGTTCTGAACCTAGAGAAAACGATGATCTTTGTGTTGTTCTTTTATCCAACACCTTTCCAGTTTGAATAGTCGTCAGCTAGACAGAGCTTTTTTCTGGCTATAAAGCAGTAGAAACTGGATGGTCAAAAACTAACCGACCCCTTTTGCTTCAGTTTTTAATCTAGTGAATTGCGACCACTATTACTACTTAACCCAACATGTGATGTTTATTTATTGCGTAGAGATTATGTGGTCGCCACAAAAGCTGTAAGTTTTAGCGCTTTGCTTGTATACTTTTTTAAAGGTTCATGATCATTTACCTCGCTAAGAGCAAATGTGATAAGATACTGTCGTCAGTCATGAGCATTATGCTCTTACCTTGTTCATTATGTCAAATGATTATGGAATGGATTTCAAAATTTATCGAAGTGACCTCCCTCCTAATAGAAAACTTCATTTCCCAGAAGTGATTTCCTGTTAGAGAAACAATGTATTGTAAATTCACACAAGTAGTGACAATGTTCAATCGACTCTACATACATCCTTAAATTCGCCTAATTTTATAGTGAGAATGTGCCGCATATTAAAATACGTATATAGTGATTAAAAAATCGATAACCCAAAATACCACAGTTCTTCAAGTGTAGCTCATTCAACACTCTGCAAGGGGGCTTCTGAACAAGAAACTTGAAAATTATCAAATGTAGTTAGTTTTCCGATAAAAGTTTGTTCTTAAACGTATGTTTGATTGAGTAGCAGATAAGAAAACTGAAAATAAAATAGTCCAAGTATCTTAAAAACATAGGACTGAGACAGTGGCTTATTAGGTTTTAAGAAGAACTTGATAACAGATTACATACAAATTATTTGAAATTCTCATATTAGTAAAATGAACAGTAAGAAAACAAAAAGATATAAAATGGTAAGATATCAAATAAACAGTAAGGCTATGGTATTTTGGAGGAGTTGCAACATTTTATATCGGAATGTGAAATAACATCCTGAACTGTACACAATAATTGTTGGCAAATAATATGCTATATGCAAGGGTATCCGAAAGTTTACAGGTTCACTATAGATTCAACACATACAGGTTTGTAGAAACTTGACACGAGTTGTTCTGACCAATTTCACATAATCTCGAACAAAATTTATTGACGAGAGTAAGGCGAGCCAGTAATCAACTGGTTAGGTGTGTGAGCCTAAGAAAAAAATGAAACGATACAAGATTAACGTGTGCCATCGAGAATTATATTTTACTGATTTGACAAGAACTTCATTTTCTTATTGATAGTTGCATTCATTGTTTAGATTAGTGACCGTAAATAATCATCACTATCTCTATTGCGAATACAGTGTTCGGCTACCCACTAGTTTTGTCACAGACTGATAGCTAGGTAACTCAGCTTTCGTTGGATGGCACTTGTTCTTGGTAGAAAATGCTTAATAGATGGAATAATATGTCGTTGCTTGCCTTGTATGGATACAAACAAATGGGCAGGCCGCTAAAACTGGTAGGGTTTCTTATATCTTATCTGAACATCGAGAGTTCTCAATTGAGAATGCCTAATGAGAATGTTTAGAATGGACCGACTTATTGCACATCAGAGTGAGTTAACTTATGATATGTGAGTAGGTATTGAACCCGGTATACCATTATTTACCCTGAACTGATACGCACGACTTTGAAGAAACCACCGTCATGTGCGTCGGTTCCAAACTTGTGTGAAACATTGTGACCTTGCAACAAGAATCAGTCATTCCTAGGCAGCATGCGAAGAAGGTGCTAGGATCATTGTTGACACTCTGAAAGACAACTCATGTCCACCTCTGGCTAACGGCAATGTAACAAGATTTGAAGACCAAGGTGGGCAAAAGTCAGCCAAACAGTTTTATAACGACATCGAAACAAGAACTTCCTTGGATTAACCTGAGACAAAGTACCAATCGTAATCACCATATGCACATCTACTTTCACAGAGTTTTCATACGTCAACTCTCTTGTATCAGTAAAAATGTGCTGCAAGAGTACGTTTAGTTTTTCTGGTTGAACAGAAAGCTGGCAATCTTGTTTCTTGTTCCGGTTACCATGACAACTTTGGAAAGAAAGTGAAGTAATTTATATGCACTTGTTATTACTATGCATTTCTGTTTGTCTCAGTGTGTCTCACCAGATGATATTAATCGTGTTTTTAATCTATACATTCGGTAGTTACTTCCATACGGTGAGGTAAATGTTAACTAATGTTGCTGGAAAATTTAGGGTGTAGTCCACTGAAACACAAAAAGACAAAGCGCGTTGAAAGAGGGCACTTCAGACCAATCTTGCAAGACAGAATGGTTCAGGCATACAAAAACCAAATGCCCTGGAGACCGTTACTATGACTTAAGATGGATAATGAAACAGTCGTTGGTCAGTTTGTATTAGGAATTGACTCATTTAGTACCATCAACAGTTTCAACAGACTTCCGATCAATAAAAATACACTCAGACCATCCATTAACCATCTACTGGTTGCTATTCAAACAGAATTTCCCTCTTGGGGCTTCACCCACTATTCAGTAATCAACTCCAGATGACCTCCTTTCTCATACTTTCCTCCAAAAAACAGATAACAGTCAACTGGGGTCACTTAGAAAGGGCGTATAGAGTTGTTTAGTTGTACAAAGTCACAGGCCAAGATAACTGCTTGCGTTACTTGGGATGCACGGAATTGTACACTGTGATGCAAAAAGACAACCCTCGGAATCCTCTTTGTCGGGTTCTTTCGTTTACTTCAAGCAACGGACTCACTGTTGTAACATAACACAGATCGGTAAGTATATCCTTATGCGGTAAATAATTGACTGAAAAAATCCAAGGAACACCGGAAAATAGTAGCTACGATAGCCCATATCTGCGTCAAAATAAGACGAACGGTCGCACTACCTCTGTTACAGAGGTTCACGTTTCGGTTCCTGATCCCATAATGAAGTCATATTTCACTCGTTTTCAAAAACAATGAAAAATTCACAGGATCGATCACCGCCAATTTGCCACTGCAATCCGTCTAACACATCAACCTTTTTGTTTTGGGTATCTATTAGACCATGACATTCTACACGTCTAATTTTTCCTGCGTGATCATTAACACCGCGTTACTGTTCAGGTTAACTCTTCGTTGGTTAAGTTACCTTTAATAGTCAGTTTTTACTTACCATGTATTCCGCATTAGTAAAAATGTGAAAAATTGTCACTTGCGCAAGATGACAACTGAGAAGAGCATCTCTAAGCAAAAACACAACAATCATGCGACGTTCCCTTTAATAACACTCCGTACACAATGGGCTTGTTATCCTTAGGCAGATGAGAAAAAAGCATGGGTGCTAGTGACTAAAAGCGTATTTTCAGTTCACTCAATTTAGACACCAACCATCTCTACAGAATTACAGCCATGACCTTTCTTAGAGGGTATCAAGATGCAACAAACTATGAAAAGAAAGGCCTCGCAACAACCGATGACAAGAATGAGCGATATAGTAGGGACTATTTACGGTACTCGTGACATTTGGGAAAAATAGACAACCAGTGTTAGCAGTCAAATTCCGACCTGAAAGGGGATTCGCATTGCTAGTGAGCTCAACCCAAGGCGAAGCTCGAGTTGAGTGCCTCTGACAAAGGTGAATCAACCAGAAAGCTGGAACCATGACACTGTCAGCACAAATAGGCAACAGTCCGTATATTACATTTTAATAAAAAAACAGTTATTCAGAGAAATCATTCGGCCGAACAAAGCAGAAACGTATAGTCACATGTGGTATTTTTGACAAAGTATTTTCTTACTTTCATCCGAGACTCACTGATGTTCCTATTAAACCACTGCATTGTGAACAATTTCACATATGGTATACTCTAGCTGGATCACTTAAAATGGGTGAGAGAACAATTTGTATATTCCTAAAATTTTCAAATATCCAAGACAGCCTAAGTGTGCCATTCAGAACAGAATGATGACCTTTACTTGTACCCTATTTTCAGGTTGGAATCGCTGTACGAAAGGAAACACTTTTGTAATCACTTTTGCCAAGTTCATTAGCTTTTCCTATCGTATTTTTCAGTTGATGTGGGCGCAAACAATCGTTTGTAACAGAATTTTCGGGATCATTTTCGCATTTTCTTTAAATCGTCTGTCCCCGAACGTCGTCTTATTTTCATTGAGGTTTACTTTTGTAGCAATGTGTCAATGGTGCGAGTGGGGCGTTTACGGTGAAAGATGATAGACTTCGGTCTTTTCTTGCCGCTTAAACTTCTCCTGACGAGGTCCGACCAACCGACACAAGACAAGAGGTTGAATTGTACCCATTCAATAGAACCGACCTAATTGTGTTCCGACTGGTCTGCAATGAGAGTAGCTAAAATCACACCATCACAGTCAGACACATAGATCGACATCCTGAAATTGATCGTCTTTGTGGAGGGAAAGATTGGAACATTCAAGTTTTTCTTTATTGGTCGCTTAGGTTGAGTAACTTATGGGTGGAGATGGTTTACGCTTTAGGTCAAAAATATCAAACTGTTAACCATCAACCGCGAGCGATGGAACCACAGTTATACACATACTCAAACTCTTCCGTAGTGGATTAAACCATTTTATTCTAGGAGCAATACTACTGACAAATTGAAGCTTTTCATTCAATACTTATCGTACATTATGGTGTGTTTGTAAGACACTTCTATTAATGCACATATTTTAAAGAACTCACAATTTTCTCTAAGAGTCCAGCAATCGGTGCTCGTTCGTTTCACTTTTGCAGGGTCAATCTCTCAGTAGAAATAAGATGAACCAGTAAGCATCAGGTCATTAGAAAGCATACGAATAAGTTTGCTTGACTTCTACTGCAGACAAAACTCGATTCAATGAGATTACTCACATATCACACCCTTCGTAAACTATCAAAAGAGACCATAGCTGAAAGACTGTTGTATCTAGAAATTTGAGCCACTTGTATGTTTTATCAATAGTCTAATAAGTAATAGGATGCGGATATAGGTTATGTTAATGTGCAGCTCGGTTTGGAGTCAGCAGAACACAGTGTGTGTGATGTTGTAATAGTATTTTACTATTTGACATTAATGTTTATTTATTGTGTTTGTGACTTAGAGGCTATTTATTTGATGACATGAATTACTAATTGAATTCTCTGAAATCCACAAACACGTGTCCAATTCGATTGACTTGTTTCAATTGACCTGGGTTTCTTTGTATTCATTTTCACAGTTTCGTCTTTCTTTTCTTGTGTGGCATTTGTGTCCTGTCGGTTAGAGACCTCATAACATAAATGACGTTTTCTTATTCATATCCTGTTCTTAATAGCAAGACAAATATACAACAGAGATAAGGCCTCAGCAGGAGGTAATTTTGCCTATTCTGCTCTAACGGAAGAAGTTATCTATAGCTTACTGTTAGGATGAGTAATGGGTGAAGTCAAAGAACCGTTTGTCCAATAAATACACTTAAGGAAAGTGTGTTTCTGGAAATGCCGCACACGGGAGACGTTTAGTCACGACATGTAAACGTGACTTCTCCCTTTCGATCTCACATCACCTACACACTAACACACAACGCATTGATGTGACTGACTGGCTTTAATTACGCTAAACGATTAGATTACCTTTTGTTGTTCCTCTTCATCAGTTGTTTGCTTACTCATTATTTGTTACTCAAATTCGCACGTTGATCTCATCCTACCAAGAAAGAGCATACATCTACACCTATATATTGAGCCAAACTTTAAAACTGGGGAAAATCAACTTGATGTACCGAATGAACGAAGACAGCGCAGAAACAACTCAGCACAAATCTACTTTGGGATAGACTACCGTCCTTGTAACGTTGTGGACAATAAGGTTGATAAAGGGTTGAAATTTCCAACTGCTGGCACAACTGTTAAGGGACACCAGTGGCCCATGTTTGTATTCATCCTTCGCGATACTACCGACCGCAGTAATGAAAGATTATTCCTGAAATGGAACAAGCTGGCCCAATCCGTATTGGTTATTTTACACAGTACTGGGATTTAGAAAGACCAGCGAGAAATAATTCATAACATTGTAAAATAAATCCATCATTTATTCAAGTATCTACCAAGATATGAAGTTACAATACTTATGCTTGTAGTCTACTTAGTCAATATTTTCGACACTTCAACTAAACAAGGTCGCAATCTACTTTCATACAGAGTGATATTATTTCAGATGGTACTTCCAACGATTAGTAGTTTCGCGTTTATTTCACCGCTTCTCATATCACTTGGAAAGATTTGGCTTGTTTAGCCAACATTTTGCCTCAATTTAAAGAGACATCTCTATTGTGTTGTACGCTTATCGACAAAACGATGGATTAATTCCGAGCATTTGTCAGGGAAATACCCATTACTGTGAATAAAGGGGTTTGATTGGTGTATGACTTTGATGGCTTTATCAAATCAGATGTGTATCACACGTCTTTGTGATACCACTAGAATGCTATTCTGTTTAGGCTAACGTACACCATGTCCCGGTAGAGGTGATTTAGTTGGTCGCCTAGCCGGAAGTTACGTGGACATCCTCCCAATTGTTTGTGGAATATGCCACATATCTTCGCAAATTCTGGAAGCTCAGTTGCATTCACGGTCCTCTAAAGCAGGATGTGACATTTTAATAACCTCCATTGCATAAACAGTATAGAGTCGTGCACCGTAATTGAAAATAAACGGACAATCGTTACTGACTGATGTCAATGGTTTCCACAAAACACAGCGCCCATCTTCGTTTCTATGAGATGAGAGTGCACTGAAGTTACTCTGAAGATTGGTTGCTGGTATCGACGATTTGTACTAACGATGAGTTAGGGAATTAACCTGTTTGCTTATCTGTCAAAATCTACTCAAGTTTTGTGCAACTCGGGAGGTGTACATCAAGTAAGTAAGTGACAAGGTTGTTAGAAATTATGACTTTGGAAATATGTTTAGATGCAGCTTGATAGGTAACCACGAGGAAAACCAACGCGATAAATAATGAAACCCAGGTGAAGAATAACAGCCATTGTCAAAAACTGTCACCGAGTGAAACCATGAGACAGTAAAGACTAGGGATTCAACATAATGGGCTATGTGAAACGTTTCTTCTCTACTAACAAGTAAGCAGCAGTAAACAGGAAACTTATGATAAAGAAAACACTTAGAATCGTAAAAGAAGGCCATTCAAATTTGTGAAATGATGAACGTAAGAAAATAAGGCACGAAGTAAATTGCTAATTCCATAAGATCGTACTTTAGAAATGGAGAGGAAATGCCATGCTATAAGTCCTAACTAACTGACATTGTGGAACAACTATGACTACTCTAATGAGTTAATCATGTTCGATTAGAAACACAACTTCCAATCGACTGAAGAAGAGGATGCTACGCATAGTGTTCATAAAAAGGAAGAACAAAATCTTTCTGAGCTTCACTTTTGTAACAGAAGATACGCATTCTTCTAGTTTTCTCAAAAACCGATGACTGCGTGACCAAGTATCCAAGATTGTTAACAGTGGCAATTGATTGACTCTAATCCGACAGAAATGTGATTTTTCATTAAGTAATGAGGGCCAACTTTTCTTTGAAATATTGGGTCAATTTAATAACTCTAGACGAAAAAATCGGAAGCTATGGTTTATGTGGTGACACCGTCAATTTGTTCTTTCCTATCAGCCATAAGTTTTCTTCAGGTAGAAAAACACCGGAGTCCAAAATAGTTAGTGCTTTTTAAAAATAGCCTACAAATGTGTGGGACCCTGAAATATATCCACTTTTCCATAAAACCACCAGTATCTGAGCAACCCGCTTTTAATTACACACATACCGTCAGTGGTAACTATGGAGACAGTTGTGTTGGGCGTACGGCAAAACTTGTGTTGCAAAACTGATGAAGACGGCTTCAGCTGCTTGATCAAAGTGTTGGATCAACTGAATAATGGAATACGGGAACGTACATGTGAACATAAGTCACAACTCATCAAACATCCTACAGTGGCCAGCCATCGGACTGACCCAAATGTTTGTTGGAAGTTAGCAGTGGCGGTGAGTTTAACCATAAAAACCGTATATATGTACATTCGAAGTTTCAATAGAACTTATTTTGATCCTGACTAAGTACGCAGAAGAATTTTATTGGTTTGCGAGGTTTGTAAGTTTTAGAAACGCGCACACAAACTAAGTCCTCGGATTTTTCTATTAGGAGCAATGTTTACTTGGCAAATTCCTAAAACCCTCAGGCTCGTAGGACACGCTGATAGTTTCTCCTGTTCTACTTAGACATTGAACTTATAACCGCACTTCTGCAGAATTCTCGTGTATTGCATTGGAACAACACAGTTAGTCCGGTCCGCTTTAGTAGCGTTAACAGTCAGAAGAATGTTCATTGTTGTAGATGGAGGGTGGGCAGTGGTCTACAAGCTTCAGAAAATGAAAATCTGTCGGAAGATTAGCCAGAGAATGTATGAGTTAATCCATCAGTATCAATAAGCTTGACTGTTTTGGATTGACTTGGCGGTCAAACGGTCCCTTCGATGCTTTTTTAATTTCTTTATATTCTTCATTGTGTAAGAATATTGTTATGCAGGCTTCGTTTGGATAAGAAGTTTTGCATTGAATCAACCGAATCAAAAGCCTCACAGACCAGTAAGTACTGAATTTCAACACATTCATGCTCTCTGTCTCTCCCGTGCACAAATTAGTTTGACGTTTATAATTATGAATCTGCCAATGCGTTTGTAGAATGTGCAATAAATACTAAACCAAACATATACGAAGCTGTTATCAATAGAAAAAGCAGTCACTATGCCTGAAAACGTAAAACCGGTTGAAGCCATCCTCATTTCCATGCAACTACTGCTACTAACTTTCGTCGAGATATTTTAGACAATAGTCAGAAATGCTGTACGTACAAAGTCGGAGAGTCTTCTGAAATGCCATATGTTGATTCGTTGGTTTCACCGGGCTTGTGTACAATATAGATTGACGTTATCTTTGTGACAACAATAAGTCATGTATTTAAGCTATGAAGAAAGCATGCCTACGAATACTAACCGTAACGGGTATGGAAGTGAGTTAACTCATTGGACAATATGAATGTAGTGAACATCACTCATGTACGCTCACAAGATTCATATTGTTGTAGGCAATGTTGGTAGTTCTTTGCAAAAAGAGAGGTCAGTTGGTAAAGTCTGTAATCAGTAATTGTGAGTTGTACTTTACATAGAAAAGCAAAATCTCTAACTATTCATCCGTACTACAAGTTAATGGGACTTGAGACTTTAAAAAATCTGAATACAAAGCAGAATAAAAATAATCTGGATAGTAAGGAGAAAGAGAAGGAGTAAAATGAACAGTTGAAAATACAGCACACTAAAGCAACAATACGATACAACTGTAATTACGCGCTACTAAATTCGGAGTAAACTGTCAGAGATTTTTTAGTGAACTCGAATTTACGTAGAAATTAGCACATGCATACGCAGACACGAAGAACAATACAAAATAAACCCAGTTTCATTCCTCACAGCTTGACTGACAGTTTACGAATGACTCATTCTCCCTCTTCGTTCTCATCTTTAGTTGAGTCATCCAAACCACAGAGATAATCGATTACATCAGACTGTACACCCTCCCTTGACTCATTCCTCATGCCTCTCTTTGCACGAAAATGTGTGTTCGTTTGTCTGATAGGTGTGCTTTTCCGGTTGAGAAAGCAACACAGCAAGCTCACTCCTACTCTCGTCTGGGAACATAAGAGGTATATTGAGAGTCTATTTAATTTGTACACGCTGTTCACGTAAATCTTCTTCTGTTCCCCTCTCTTTGTGAACTAATCCTCGTCGAGAGACGTGTCATGTTTGCCACACAATAGGGCACAGAATTTCCTACATTTCCAACTGCGGGCTTGACTGAGAATAGGCAAATATTTCCAGCATTGTTACACGGTCCTATTGAAAATCCGTGTACGAACGTGGCATGCACCAACGTGCACAAGAGCATTTGCGTGTTAGGTTGTCCTGAGCTCATGGGAGCATAATAATCGAAAATTTCCAGCTGTAACATAGTGATTGACATTAACACGTACAGAGCTTGCGAAAAACGAACTTTTTGAAAACGGAGTCGGTTTTGATAAATTTTAATATTTATCGGACAAAATTGTATAAAATGTGTGCGACGATTACTCAGCAAGTGAGCAAAAGGACACAGGGTTAGATAAATAGCAAACACAGCTTCATTGTGGTTAAGTTCACAAACAAGATAGGCTTTAAACAGTTGGTTTCAATCAAGTTGTTTAAGTGGGAATAGTTCAGATTTTCTTGTATGTTAACTGGTAGCGCTTGACCACGGCAACACGGACGTTTACGCGAATAATTATGACGTAATTCAGTTACGGTTGTATGAACTGGCATGTGACCTCCAAGATCAGGTAGCAAGGATCAAGCAAACGATAGAAAACATTCTCTCTCTTATTATTCGAGTCAAACTGGATTAAGTGTTGCATTTTGCTACCCCTGACAGAAGCCTGGTTATGTGGTATTCACAAAATCTGGCAGACGACTATCAAGTATTGTAACGGATAGATGCTGCATCTTAGTAGCATGGAAATGAAAGAATTAGAATGAGATAGCATTTTTAGAAGCTGTCCCACAACAAAGAGAATCACTGCAGCAGTTATTTAGGGTGCTAGTAACTTTGTTACTGTATTTCCCCAAATGACCATTGTAAATGGACTTTTCTTATCAGCGTCATCCCCTGAAGGGTCTGTTAGCTCCCTTGTTTAATGCTGACCAATAATTTCTCCGGTTATGCGTCAGTAAGTAGAATATCTCCTGTGTGTTATTATGCTTTTACTATTTTATCATGTTCTCGTCTGCGGAACAACAGAGGTGACCATGTTTGCATGTGATTGGTACTGTTGTATGACAGGCAGTTTCGTTGTGAGTAGTATACTACTCACAAGTAGTATGTTACACACAGGCAACGTTCAGGAACAAAAGGGCAAGCTGCGAATGCCAGGAAGACGGAGGACAAAGAGAAACTATCGAAATAGTGTGTATGCGCTCGGCAGAAGTTCCACCAAGGCGAATGATAATGATGAATGTGAATGCATTTCTAACTTGCAAATGAGTATACGCGTTTGTGATTTGATTTTTGACATGACCTATACGGGCGTTTGTGCAATAAACAAGTTCTCAGGCCAAGCGTCTTCTTGCGGTGACAACAACTGGTGCCGTGACAAACGCGAGGATGAAGATATCCTGGCCGCAGCCGTTCGAAGATGGAGACATCCGGACGTTCCCGGAGGATTTCGAGGACGTGGCCGAATTTGTCGGAGTCAAGACCGACCGTGGGAAGCTGGCTGCCCTGCGGACGCTGGTGAAGGGCAGGGCGAAGGCGGTGCT
>JTDE01000304.1:2544-13912 GCA_014338405.1 Paragonimus skrjabini miyazakii
CTAGTTAATCTGAAGCATGACACCGCTATGATCGAACAAAGCAGTCAATCAAACGTCTACACGTTTGATTGTGTGTCCTCAAGTGTCCCAGTCGAGGTTGCACCAATGTCGGAACGCGACAACCGAAGGAAACCTCATGCACCATGTTGACAGTGCGGTGGATGGCATTATGTCCGACATTGCCCATTCAAACAGTATCGGTGCTCCCATTGCTCCCGGCGGGGCCACAAAGAAGACCATTGCCATTTTAAGAGGCGCCAGCACTTGCTCAGTCAGAGCTCCCGCAAACCACCCAAGCCCCGCTTTTCAAGAGCACAGGTCATTCTCGCAGCAAGAAACGACGACCATTGGACGCTCAGAAAGTACGTATCCGTCTCCATCAACAGCAAGTCGGTCAGACTACAGCTCGATACAGCATCCGACATCACACTAATCTCTGACCGCACGTGGCACCTGATTGGCAAACCTGCAATACGCCCGACAACCCAACTTGTCCGAAGCGCTACTGGTAATCGATTGCCCATCATTGGCGAAGTCCACTGTATCGCAGCTATTAATGGACCATCAATCAAGGGTACCTGCTACGTGACCCGCAATCCTGGCCTGAATCTCCTAGGATTGGATTGGATCGACAGACTGCATTTATTTGACAAATCATTAATCCAAATCTGCAACCGCACTCGAGTTCAGCAGAAGCCCACGATGATTCCAGAAATCTACCGTCAACTCACAAACGTTCCCCAGCAAAGACACTTAGACGTGTTCACAGAAGAACTTGACTGCTGCACCAAAATGAAGGCAATCTTATCCCTTCGTCCTGGAACGAAGCCGGTATTTCGACCCAAACGTCCAGTACCCCGCGCTGCGCTGGCAATTGTTGAGCAAGAACTGGAACGTCTTCAAAAAGCTGGAGTGATAGAACCGGTGAACTACTCAGCATGAGTGGCCCCTATCGTCGTGGTCAAGAAGGCAATTGGAACAATACGACTCTGTGCAGACTACTCTACAGGTCTAAATGACGCTCTGGAGACGCATCGGTATCCTTTGCCGATACCAGAGGATCTCTTCACGAAGCTGAATGGCGGTAAATGTTTTGTAAAGCTTGACCTAACTGAGGCTTACTTACAAAGGACTTTATCGATTCAACCGTCGGCCATTTGGCGTAAAGACAGCGCCAGCCATCTTCCAACAAGTGATGAATACGATGCTCACGGATATTCCCAGTGCGGCTGCCTACCTAGATGACATTATAATCATGGGTCACAACGCAGAGGATCTGAAACAGAAGCTGGACCAAACTCTTACTCGTTTGAGCGAATATGGCTTTAGACTTTGCGCTGACAAATGCAGTTTTTGAAAGTCCAACGTCCAATACCTTGGATTCATTGTGGACAAAGACTGCCGATGACCTGACCCAACCAACGTAGAAGCTATACGGAGGAACGCCAATGAACCGGTTGCTCATGAAGGATGTCAAGTGGGAATGGTCAAGGGAATGTTAGCAATCTTTTGATCGCATCAAAGCCGTGTTGATTTCAGACCTCCTGCTTACGCACTACGATCCGACGCTACCACTTGTCGTGGCCGCAAATGCATCCAACTATGGAATATGTGTTGTGATATCACATACGTTCCCAGATGGAAAAGAAAAGGCAATCGCGCACCCAGCAAGGTCGCTTACACCCCCTGAACGAAACTACGGCCAGATCGAGAAGGAAGCCCTCGCTATAATCTTCACCGTGAGAATTGTTGTACGGGCGACATCTTTCGTTGTTGACGGATCACAAACCGTTGCTCGCGGTATTCGGCTCAAAGAAAGGAATCCCGGTTTATACGGCCAAGCGCTTGCAAAGATGGGCAACAATACTTCTTGCGTACGACTTCACGTTACAGTACCGTTCCACAACTAGCCCCGGTCAAACTGACGCCTTATCCAGACTCATCAGATCACAGGTACCGAACGACGAGGACACAGTAATAACAGTGGTCGATATTGAACCTGATGTACACCTCATCTTCAGTGAAGCTGTCCGAGCACTTCCAGTGACAGCAGAGATGATCAAGGAGGCTACTAAACGGGACCCCATTTTGAGACAAGTAATGACGTTCATCCACACTACCTGGCCGCACGCAGACCTCACTGGTGACTTACGGGAATACTTCCACCGTCGAGAAGCGCTTACGATCGTGGACAGACGCATCAAGTTTGCCGACATAGTAGCAGTCCATGAGGCTCTCCAACGACAGGTGCTCAAGCAATTCCACAGTGGGCACCCAGGGATCAACCGAATGAAGTCACTGGCGCGCAGTTTTGCACACTGGCCACGAATGGATAAACATATTGAGAAACACTGCCAAAACTGCACAACGTGTTGTCTGGCTGCAAAAAAAACCTGTGAAATGTGAAATGCACACTTGGCCAGCAGCTCAAAGACGGTGGCAAAGGCTGCACATGGATTTTGATGGACCACTCAACGGACAAACGTATCTGGTTATCGTCGACGCCTACACCAAGTGGCCGGAGGTTCACATTCTACGACAGCCGAATACGGACAACATTATACGGAAACTATCGGAACTCTTCAGTTTCTTCTGACTACCAGAGACGTTGGTCACAGACAACGGATCTCAATTCACCTCTTCCATCTTTGAAAACTACTGTCAACGGCTAGACATCCAACACATGCGGTCCACAGTTTACCATTCTCATTCGAACGGACAGGCTGAAAGGTTTGTCGACACCTTGAAACGAACGTTGTTGAAGGCCAGAGGAGAAGGTCCACCAAGCCATGTTTTACAGACCTTCTTGACCAATTACCGAACAACCCCAAATCCGAACGTCCCGGATGGCAAATCGCCGACAGAGTGCATGTGTAGTAGAAAAATGAGGACTGTTTTTGATATCATGATTCCGCATTCAAACAGAGGGGGAGGACGCAATACAAAAATGGAAAGACAGTACAATCAAAGACACGGAGCTCGTGCGCGGTACTTCACAATAGGCGAGCCGGTACTTGTACGAATGTTTCATAAACCGCTGAACTGGGGGAAAGGAACAATTGTCCGACGGCGAGGACCAGTCCTCTATGAAGTGAAAGTCGGCCAGGCAACATGTGTGCGGCACGCAAACCAAATTCGCCGGAATCGCGGAGATGCAGAGTACGACCATGAAGGACCAACCGCGCAAGTCGGTATAATGCTGGACACTTTCGACTTGAAGTAAGAACGCCCCAACGAAACCGAACATTCGACAGAACCGACGTTACAGTCGCAGGACAATGATCGCAAGTATCTCATGAGGTGGAGACGGCGGACGAACAGATGCTGCAAGCCGGTCAAACCCATTCAAGTCGATCCTCGACAGCAATCCTACAATTGAATCCAACAATTATCAGGGGGAAGTTTTAGGGCGCCCACTCTGTTACCGTCCCAAGGTGCCTCCGCCGTGAGAAAGGAAAAAACGAATGACTTTGTCCTAGTTTGCAGACCTGCTCAGAGCGGCCGAGAGGGTGGCCTTGGCTAGTTTTTACCCGTCAAACTTTTTACTCCGTAGTGCCCATTAGTGACCCTAACTATTTTTTTTCCGACAAATGTCCTTTTCTTTCTATGATTCGGGAATGTTCTTATGGCCACTGCGCACCCTATAGGTACTTTGTTCTTGTCGCCTTGGTCGCACAAGTTTTGGGGCGGAACAAAGCTCTTTGTTTTGAACGCGTCTTTTGGCTTGTCTTGGGAGCGAATACGGGAATAGTCGCAGTACTTTTCGGGACCGAGATTTTCGTGTGAATTATAAACGGAGGAGAATCCGAATTCTGCCAAGCGCATTGAGATAGCAAGGACGAACCAGCGTGTTGTTCAGGAGAGTTTACAACAATTGTCCAATTTTTTCGGTGTGCGGTTAGCGTTATCACACATTCTACGATAACAACATACTCTTAGAAGTTGTGCGGCTCTTGAGTGTACGAAGGTGTATGCTGTATGGTAGGTGCATTGGAAGTAAAACCTGAGTTTGCATTTCTGCGGCTATGGCAATGTTCCACATTTTGAGGCATCTTTGGTGCTTTTTAAACTTAAGGCCCACATTTGTAAGACTGCCTTTAAAGCCGTTTACAGTTAGGCATCGTAGCCCTGAGGGCAGAGGATATAAAGTACACTGAACTATCTGACCATCGATGTTCTCGTCCACGGACGTATCGGATGACATTGACAGAGACAAGTAAATTAGATGCTGGGTCTTCGGGTGCGTGAATCAGTCAGCTTCAACAACCCAATGCGTGCAAGTACTTATTTTGAACTTGTTAAGCGATACATAGTGAATATCGTCCAGTCGTTTGTCATACTATGCACCTTTGTCGAGCCCAAAATTTACTAGCATAAGATACAAGACAATCGGTCAAAGTCTGATATATAAAGGTGTTAGTTTCAGAACTGGCAAGAGTACCGAGAATATAAAATATAATAAAACAAGAGAAGGTTAGAGTAGAGGGAGATGGGCCTACTTCAGACATGTGTACCCAATCATGAGGTCAGCGTATTTCAACGGATGATGACTCACCAGTTGGAGTACGCTAGAGTCGTACATTGTTTCAAAGTTCTCGAGCTCACAATGCAAATCGATGAAACTGAATAGCGTCATGAATGTATGTACCAAGTCTTATCTTAAAAGCATCTACTGAAGGCGCTGTTCCAACAGATTAGACCCGAATTTCTACTTCGATTTACCGTAACATTGAAAAAGTGTTGCTTGTTGCTCAAGCGATTCTTGTTTGCCAGGCTCAGCGAATGATCTGAGAGACATTGATTCAAATTAAACCCAAATACGTGTGTTTGAAAATTCTACGACAAACATATTTCATGAATCCAAATAAGGCCATTCTTAACGTGTTTACGATTTATGTTGAATTGCCTCAGTTCAAACAATCGTTCCATGTAAGAAGGCAGCTGCAGCGCCTTGAAGCCCTAAATTATACTCTCTCAGTCAGTTCGATATCATGTGTTTTGGTTAACAAGCTTAAATATTCAGCTCAGTGCAACAACGTGCCAATGATTTGAATATTAAAGCAGAAGTCTGTAAATGGATTAACGCAAGCAATCTGTTAATACCTATAAATGTAGTTAACGTTTACTGATAGCAAGGAGTAGTTTGAATACAGACAGACTGAGACCTTTGGGAACAGTATATCATAAGCGTACTTTACAGCGGTTATACCCTGATATATTCAACTCATTGCATAACACGTGATGAAACATGTGATACCTTATATTTGAAGAAATTAAACAATAACCAATTTGTTATTGTTCAGCGTTCCAAGGTGTCATCATCATTTGACAACATTTTTTTAAATAAATACTGTCCACTGTTTGCCATTTTTTATGTTTTGATTAGCCTTACAATGTTTTATTATTTTACTATGTGGCGTTTACATGTCAGATGAAAAATTTGCTAGATGATTCCAGCACAACTCCATTTCAATTTTTTGATGAGCGTGTTTGTCCTTTTTGTTTTGCTAACGCCAAGTTGCATTTGAAAATCGATTACCGACTGGTTTTTCGGGTCGCTGAGGTGTTAGATCGAATAGCTGTATACATTGCCTCTTTTTACTGTGAACACCTCTAGAGTGCACGATAACCCGTTTCTGTAGAGTTGGTTTCGAACGTTACTGGAAGGAAACTGACTTTGGCCCCACTGGGACTGTATGCATTTGTTCCTGATGTGGTACATCGAGCATACGTCAAATAACGTGCCTCAACATATTTTGTGATCACTCCGTTCCGTTTAACTCAGTGACTGTTGTTTAGCAATTTACCGTGAGTACACGTGCAAACCGTATCGGAAGTGAGTAACTGATGGGAGCAGGCTGATGGTTCCCCCTAGTGCAAATCACTTCAGCCTGTACCCTACTTACACAGTTTTAGTGCGTGTTTCTGCAAGCCACTGATATACCCGATCGTGCACAAGAGCGGAATGCATGGGTTAAATCGGAGTAGTTAGGTGGTGTTTTATGACGGACAATCTTGTGTGCCATTTGTGCAACAATAACACCAGTTGGACAGGCCCTAACCGGATGGTCACATTCAAAAAGGGTGAGGACAGGTTTCTATCCTCGTTGGACCAAACCGAGAGATAAACCCAAGGAGCACAGTAGACGGCCTGACAAGGACGAAGCACTACATGTGCCAGAGGCGAGAGTAGGCTTGTTTACGTGCCCACTGTATGTGGAGTAACAACCTCGATTTACTCGACACATGTGACCTGCAGATCTCGGAAAAGTCAATGACGTAAACATACTTGAAATACATAAAAGAACGTTACGCTAAATACTGCAAATGGCCGTTGTATTGGAGTGTGCACTAGCTAAATGACCTTTCGATAACGTGTTTTCTATGCAAGGTGTTGTCCATGAGGGAGCAGTTTGTGCAAGAGAACACTGTATATGAGAAAACAGGCCAAACAGACCTGCTTTTTGCAATTGCTCTGTTTTTGGGAGTAGAATAGAAAAGTTGGCATGAAACATTTATATTCTTTATATGCCGGTTTCATTCATAAGTTCTGTCAATTTCATGGTCACTTTGCGGGCTCTGTCAGGTGCCATTTTGCAAGTCGACGTTTCCAGTGCGTCGGCAGACGCTCGTAACATTCTTTGCATACTGGTTTTAAATCGATTTCGTACAGTTTGGATCTGTATGTATAAAATGAGATCATTACACAAAATCGTGAATGAATCGTTGGAAAGAATCACTTATAGACCCACTAGTAAATCACATACTCCCATAAAATGTTTACGGCTATCTAGATATAATTTGATTCTCAGATAAAATGGCTTAAGACATTCTTTATTTTGATCTCCCTCGATCTTCAGGGAACCGAGTCCCCAACAGAGATGAACACTTATATGTCAATTTGTTGCACGACACGATAAGTCTAACCTCGGTGATGCAAGCGAAATAAGACGAGACGGCGCAGTCGACTGTAGAGACGGACTATTTATTGGACGAATGTACGGTTAGCCTATTGTGGAGCTGTTCCTACTGCAAATTCTTAGACACACTGAAATGGTCGACGGCTAACCGGCAAGGTGTGATTAACCTAGAAGATTGCTTGGCGTGATGCTTACCACGTGACGCAATAAGACAACCAGGGGGCTACACAGTGCCCTTTACTGATTGCCTATGTACAATATTTTAAAACATTTTTCGTACCATATCGCAAGCAAATTAGAAAGGCTAGTAGTTCAGAGTTGAACAACCCATCGATGTGTTGGTCCCATTTCCTTAAGATTCTCTCCGAAGACAATATAATTTCCCAGGAGGTAATTCAATGATCTGTAGTTTATTGTAAATAAAACCTGTAAAATCTCCCACATGAAAAAGTATCCAACGAATCTTTTTGTTGTTCGATGGAGGTTTACAGAATTTATTGTTAGTGAAAAACTTTTGGGAGTTACCGGACTGATAAATCGTGGCTGGAATAGCTCGGTTGTTTAGCACATTCTTATCCATCACAGACAGGCGAAGCTAACGTGATTTCAAGTAAACTTTATAAGGGTTAGGGTAATTTCATCGAGGCTTCAAAGCATATGTACTGATGTAATTTTACCAGGCGTTTTTCAGCTGGGTAAAGTGACAATAGGTACACAATTCGTAGAATTTTTCAGCAAATGTTTCCCAACACGTTCACTTCCATGATCGTAAGAAGATTTGACACTTACGAAAAATGTTCATACTGTTCACAGATCTCAGAAAAATCCCTTGCTGTGAGAGATTAGCAGAAATGATCAATTTTCGGTGTGGTACAGACATCTCATCTGAGACCGAATTCTCGCCCACAAAATACACCACACATCAGATCATCCAATGGCGGTTCACACGAGGATGAACACCAAAGACGTCGTTTATTGAAACAGGGTTATGGAACAAGCAGGCCACTTTGTAGACAGAATTGCTTCACATATGGGGTCTTTTCACATCTCCCCACACTGCCAAACTGTGTGGCCATGGCTGAATTGGTTGTCAGTTTTGAAATTCTACTCGAGTAGTAGCGTGCACCACAAAATTCCTAACACAATCTCAAAGATCAAACCTGCGATTCTGACGAAACGTTGATTCATTGTCTTAGAGTGCTTGTCAATTATACGATTTCACGCTGGTAGCTTCACGTAGGCTTTCTTCCTTCCGCCTATACTCACTTTTCTTCACGTATATTAAACGTCCAACAAAATCAATTCCTATAGATTGAACATCACCCACAAGTGATCGTAGTTGTCGCATTCCCATAGACTTTCCAGTCGGCCCCTTTTGAACAGCAAAAGCACTATACTCGAGTTTCGTTCTCATTAGAGCTCATCAGTAGTGCATATCCTCGCCACTGCCGGGACTAGAACTCCGGCCACGCTGTTCATGTGGCAACCTTGTTTACCACTGCGCTATTAACCTCACATTAGGCACGACCGAATTATCATATGTGAACGCTCAACCACCTTCGCTTGTGAGTAATGGTTAATTATTTCCGACCAACACAAAAACAGAAGCACGACCGCTCGCTGAT
Source organism: Paragonimus skrjabini miyazakii (assembly GCA_014338405.1). NCBI lineage: Eukaryota > Metazoa > Platyhelminthes > Trematoda > Plagiorchiida > Troglotrematidae > Paragonimus > Paragonimus skrjabini miyazakii. Next base: position 11,090 of record JTDE01000304.1, read on the forward strand.
ACCAGGCTCCAATGGATTGAGAGATATGTGCATCTTCTCATTGTATTTAAGTGAGAGAAATGAAGTTTCCAAAAGAATTTCCTCACAACTTGTGCGTCATTAAATGACTGAATGGGCATAGGTTACAAGGACACTCATCGCTCTTTTAACATCCTGTAAGTGTGTACCAATTCTCACACCACTCAGCATTTGCTACTGACATGTCTTTTTTGACCCCGAACCCTACTGAGTATTTGCAGTTCATTTAGGCTATCATCAGTGATCGTGACCACCCCGTTTTGTGTACAGAAAACTCACAGACGGCAAGATTATGCTGGATCAAAAGGACTTATTTTTGATTTCGTTTTGATCTGTTTAGAATGATTGTTACGCTTGCAGTTGATGAACGATAGTGGATGACTTGACCGAGTAACTTCATGACGTTTCCGATTTATCGAGTTGAAGAGATGTGCACTAACATACTGGTATGCGAATCTAACGACTGTTCTCGTTTTGCTTAAGTAGATTATATAATTAAAGTGCTTATGAAACCGCAAATATGTATGAAGACATATAATCATAAAGATACGTTCTGTGCATAAATACCCCCCTTTGATTTATTATGATAACCATAAACCTGTTCTAAAAGCGTTCTGCTTTGTACGGGGTTACAACGACTGCTAACTCTTTGTAATCGATCTTTCTGTACAAGCAATGAATCTACTTGTCCGACTCCAAGAAACTATCAGCTCTGAGTTGTTCACTTTCAGTCATGTTCAACTGTTTTTACATCGAACCAGTTCGAGGCTTTTATCTCGTATAGGTCTAAATCCGTTGGACTGTGAACTAGGCTTGCAACAGGCTGTTGACTTCCTTCTTGTTATAACGATTTTGTCTACACCATTTATTTATCACTGACTATGTTTGCTTGATCGTCATTTGTACTCTTTTTGCTGTAAAACTTTGCATGCGTTTAGAAATTTATTTGAACAAGTAAGGACGCTGCAGTTAACCCGCCTTATCGTTTGCTTGCTCGCGCGTCAGTTTTATGTACTGGCAATATTATTATTCTCGACCGGTCGTCTCGGTTCGTCCGACCCTACGAACTGATCAACCTCTCTGGATCGCATATTGCTAGATGTCAGTGAATCGATTTTTTTAAAATAAATTACGTTCCCAGTGCACGTGATGTAGAAGTGTATCTGCTTACATTATACCCAAAAATGGTACGTGAAAAATTGTCTCAGTTTGTTTTCAGATAATGAGGTGTCGGGATGAATTGAGAACGGATGCCAAGTTATTTGCTTAACAGCCCTGGAGATGAATCTGTTGTAAACTGCCTCGCTAATCATCGTATGCAAACAGAAGGCATCAGGTTGTTACGCCAACGAGTTGAATGTTTAATATAAATTACGATAGTATGCATATTCTACTGCGTATTACATTACTCGAATTTTGTGATCCGGAAGAACTTCCGTGAATTCACGGCGGTTGTATGATATTCCTATCTGGATTTTCGGTGCAGACGACATCAACTGGTTTATCACAGAAGAAGTCGGCCGTAAGACATTGCACTATCCAACTTAAGCCAAAAATCTGTCAGAAACAGATAAACTTATTTGAATTCGTGCAGAGAGTTATGATACCAGCCCGGAGTTGTGAACTTGTAGTGAGGTGTGGACGGAAACCTGTAAATCCACACACGTGAGTCATCCATGCTCACGCACATGCAGATACAGCCAAATGCACGAACCTTTTATTTCTCTGTTTGGCATTCGAGGTGTGCTTTAATAACTGAAGATCTTAACCACCCTGAGAACATTGTTTTGAGTTGTTCGTCTACCACAGTAACACTTGGATTCACCCTCCGGCACGGTTGCCGCTATTCTAGTGGATTCAGATAGATGATTTTAGATGCCGATTTACGGTGTTCAGAAATCGCTCAAGGAGATACGGATAAAGTAGGGAAAAAGAACGTGCATTTTCGGCTTCTGAAATGTCTACTGCCATGTGACACAACAGACCACTTGTGGGTATGCAAATGCCGATCACACTGTTCAGTTTATTTGGCAACTGTAACTGCTTGGAGGTGTTTGGTTGCTAGGACCCAAGGTATCATAACATATTTTCTGTTTGCAGCTCTGCTGTCTCCTGAACAGGCAAGAGAGCAGCAAGCAAAGTTTAAGATTGTCGAGCATTGACTAAGCTCTCCAAACAACTGTCCTGTATGCTTCAAAGTTCCTTTTGTATCATTCAGAGGCCTCATCTAGCAATGAGTACCTTCACTAAGCGCGGTAGTAAACAACGATTTCCTACTATTGTCCCCTTTCCCTAATTTAAGTCCTCACTGCTAAATCATTTGGTATTTTGGGACCTCGTGGACTTGTAAATTCAGCAGGGACAGACAAACTTTTCGCTTTTTGAATCAATCACCGTGGATGAAGCTATCTTGATCAGGATGATTCCAGTCATAGTTCTCCCTATTCTGTTACCTCATCCCAACTTATTCCGCCAATTTGGGGTGGTGAACAGGCGTGTGCACTGCAACTACCCGGAGGGCTATGCTGAAGGCCTAGGGTTGCACCAGGGAAGAACATGCTAAACGACCCGACCTATACTGCTACCTAGGCGAGGTGGTCGGGATTGTGTACTGCTTTGATCCGACGGGCTATGCTGACTAGGACTCCGGTCCTTCCAGGTGCAACCTTGTCAGACAGGCCAAAGGGAAGCAGTCAGACGAAAAGCAGTTACAATCATAGGATTGTATGTCGCACTACTGACCTTGTAGGAGTGCTTAGGTAGTGAGGCACGATCCTATGGGCATACAGCAGAACTATTTTCATA
>JTDE01000304.1:14392-49792 GCA_014338405.1 Paragonimus skrjabini miyazakii
GTCAGACTTTTGAGTCAGAGACTCGGGGTGGGGTCCCTCAAGTCAACCCCCTTCCGCGGCATAAACGACCGGGAAGTATCAGAAGTTGTCGTTCTATTGACAGTAACATTACTAACCGATCTCGACCTTCTCCTACTATTTTACCCCCTATTCCTTCTGCCTTCCATAGGCCTTCGGGCGATAATTGTTTTCCGAAGCCAAGACAGCTGGTAAACATTGGCACCTTCAATGTCCGCACTCTCCGACAAGTCGGTCAGCAAGCTGCTCTGGCTAGTACTGTCTTAAGTCTGGGTATTGATGTGTGCTGTGTGTCGGAGAGGCGCGTCTACGATTCTAGGACGGTTATCTATCCGAGCTCACCTCCAGAAAACTGTTGATCCAAGCGTACTGTCTCAGGGTTTCTGGTGACGCCGAAGCTGAATCTCGCGGTCAGGCTAGAGTGTGAATCGCACTAAGTTCTGGAGCAGAGCAATGTTTGCTCGATTGGATCCCAGTGAACAGCCACTTGTGCGTTGTCAGACTCAATACGGCGGTTAAAGTCTGTCGACGCAAATCAGAAAGACGTTGTGAATTCATTATATTGGTGTACGCTCCAACGAACAGCTGTTCGGATGCTACCAAGTATGCATCCTATGATGCCCTCGTTGACCTTCTGAGACAAACTAAACACTCAGACATCATCATATTAGCGGGCGATTTTAATGCTCAGCTTGGTCGTCTTTCTCCGGATAAGAAGCTGCTGGGAGGTATGTTTGGTGTTCGGGCACAACGCACCCACAATGATGAAAGTTTGCTGCAACTGTGCGCATTCCACGGTCTCTATATCTCGAGCGCCGCACTCCAGCACAGGAAGAAGCACGTCGTGGACACAGTTGGATCATATAGCAGTCAGTTACAGGTTGCGCCACTCTGTTAAGGACTGTCGTGCCTTTTGGAGCAACCACCTGGACTCGGACCATGCTGTTGTGCGTGCCCGTTTTGTTTTATCATTTGCCCAGAGGACACATGCTCGTAAATGTAAAGTGCTTAACTGGAATTCGAGCGATGAGGGTGTAAAGAACGCTTACTAAAAGGCGTTGGTGAAGAAGTTGCCCAGTTCGAGTCAGATGACGAATCCTAATGAACACTGGGAACAAATCGCCGCAGCTATGAAAACATGCTGTGAACAGGCATGTTCCGATGGAGCTGTTCGGTTGCGACAGAATTGGATTTCTGTCACGTCAATAAACCTCATGAACAAGCGTCGATCGATCAAACCTAGTTCAGAATATGATGACGACCGTCGAGAACTTGAACGCAAGCTGACTAAAGGCTTGCGCAAAGACCGTGAGCACTACTTGGTGGAACTATCGAAAGAGATGGAAAGAGCCATTCTATCTGAGAATAGCAGAAGTCTTTTATCCCTGATCCATGGTTGTACCGGTCGTCGAGTCGGTGTAAGTGAGGACATATATGAAAAAGATGGTTCACTTATTACCAGTCAATCGCGCCGACTTGACAGGTGGCCTGAACATTTTGAAGAGCAGTTCAGCTGGCCTCAACCAGACAATGTGGACAACGGGACCCGATTGGTCAGTTACTGCATTCCAGACGGTCATATTTTTACCTTGCAACGGATCTTGGAACATCGGCACTGTTACAGACAGCCGACAGTCGTGGTCTTTTTGGACCTAAAGTCTGCTTTCGATTCTGTTGCTCGTAACGTTCTCTGGAGCTGCCTTCTCCGCAAGGGAGTACCAGAGAGATATATGTGAATCTACTGAGATCACTGTATGCTCACTCTGCAAGCAGGATGAGAGTTTATGGACAACTGTCTCGGGCGTTCATCACTTCCAGTGGTTGGTTCAATGAAGACAGTAACTTCAACCTAACTGAGAAGTCCTGATCACGGGGTTATCGATTGGATAGAACAGAGTGATTCTGGTCATTCTCCTTTCGAAATGATCGGGCAAGCTGAACCCTATTTATGCAAGGTTGTGGTTAAGCATTTGGATTTGATTATTCGGTCATGCCTAGTTTGAGGTTCCTGGCGTAGTGGCTAACACGCTAGTCTCACAAGCATGAGAGTCAGAGTGCAAACTCTGATCCGGACAATGATATACACTACTGATGAGCTCTAATAAGAGCGAAACTCGAGTCTAGTGCTTTCTTTCGAAGTGGGCTAGCCGAAAAGCTTATCTGAATTCGAAGGCTGCGATCAAGTGTGGGTGGTGTTCAATTTTGAAATAACCTAAATCCCCGAACCTTCACTACTTCTAGTGATGTTCGTCAAGGGTGTCCGATTTCCCCCTTCCTGTTCAATTTTGTCATGGACGACATTCTGGAGGATGCCCTTCGCGAATGCAGTGGGCTTGGTATTGAGTTTCTTCCTGGTGCTAGATTGACCGATCTGGAGTACGCGGACGACATTGTCTTACTTAGCCCCTCTGCCGAAGACATGCAGACCATGCTGGACAGGTTGAGTGACCGGGTTGGTTTGTACGGAATGCGCTTTGCACCTCCAAAGTGCAAAATGCTGGTTCAAGACTGGGGCATTTCCACTTCTACTTCCTTCACTGCAGGTAATCCGCTTAAGTCTGTGGATAGTTTCACATACTTGGGTAGCACTATCTCGTCGGCCTGTAATATTGCTGATGAGATATCAGCGAGGATTGCAAAGGCACGAGTTGCCTTTGCCAAACTGCGTCATCTATGGTGTCGAAAAGACATCCGGTTGTCGCTGAAAGGAAAGGTATATAATGCCTGTGTGCGTTCCATTTTGCTTTATGGTTCGGAAACGTGGCCTGTTCACAAAGAAGATATCAACAGGCTTGCTGTGTCTGACCATCGATGTCTCCGCCAACTGGCTCATATTAAGTGGACTGCTCACGAGAGCAATGTGGCTGTTCGCCGGCGCGTATTCCGGAACGCTCGGGATGCGCGATCAGTTGGTCAGTTAATCACGGTACACAGCTTGCGATGGTTGGGTCACGTACTCCGTATGTCATCTAATCGTTTATCGTACCGGGCGTTATATACTGAGGCCACCAACAGTTGGGTGAAACCACATGGTTATCAAGCAACAACGTGGTCACGAAATATGAAGACACTGACTGCTCCATTGAGCAAAGTGGGTAGGTGTCGCCTGCCTGGCTGGGGTCCTAGTGATCACTCAAACCGCTGGTTAGAGTCGCTATCCGAGATGGCAATGTGTCGCAGTCAATGGCATTTCTAATTCTTCCGCTTAGTCTTGTTTTAAGAATTTTCAACTTATTAGTAACGTTTTCTTCTAAGATATTCCACGTCATTGTTGAGACGAGCGGCGGCCCGAGCCACAGTACCTTTTGGTCAGGCTCATGGCTGTTATGATGATGATAATTATGCCAGACGACCTGAAGGAGACCAATTTAATGGAAAACAGAAGCACACATAGAGCGGTAATTTGTAATACTGACAGCGTAGGAGTGTTTGGATGGTGGGGCACAATCCTGAGAGCATATAGTGGGATTATTTTCTTTTGTAGTTTCAACACTATTGTCTTCCAAATCAAGAAGAATGGGGTTAGAAAAGGTGCCGTCATCCAAGGAGTACTCCGATGGTCCAGCGGTTGACCGTGACCACCAGCGTATCATCTAATGCGGTGAAAAATTTTCGGCATCATCCGAAAGCTCCATAGAACATTGGATACGGCCACCACGCACAGTACTGTTTGAAATCCAGCGGCACTGTCTTATTCACTGCGTTCCTGAGTCACGGATACGAGGTATGGTACATCAAGTCTACCTCTCCCGCCGCATGAATAACAGTAGTTCTAAGATCGATGCTTGCAGAACACTGTTGTTGGCTATAAACCGCTCTAAGAACTGCCCATTTACTTTAATGTTGAACTTGAGTTCAGTGGGATAATGCTCAAACCACGTGGGTAAACGCTCATCAAGACCATAACTATTCAGTTCCCGCAACAAAAAGGAATAGCCACCCCCATCAGAGGCTTTGAAAATTTCGGCAAAAACCATGTTTATGCCCAGTCATGCATCGGCAGGCCCCGTCCAAACACCACCAGGACCAGCTTATTAGTGGCGCATGGGTATCATCTAAAACGTCGTGTTTCTCCCCAGTGATGAGTTGGAGATCTTCAACGTTGACCCGGGGTGAGTCATCCAATATGCTTTCTATTACTTTAGACACCGCGGAAAGCAACGCTATTGGTCGATAGTTTGCTGAGTCGCTAACCTTGAAGGAGAGGTGTGATTGTGAACTGATTCTAAGCTTTAGGTAGGCGGTCGGTTGACAGGGAACGATTAACTAGTGATGTAAGCGGTTCTGATAACTCTGCGGTGTAGCTTTCCAAGACAACGAGAGATATCAAGTCTGGACCAGATAATTTGAGAGCTATTATTTTTTTTAATCTGTTTTTTATTTGAGACACCAGACTGTGGGAGTAATTCATTTAAGTTACTATCTGTATGCTCATAAGTCCCTCGTGACTTGTTGTCATTCACATTTGCATACTGTTTACCCAGAGTGCTGGCCGCTTCCGCATCTGCTTTGGTAAATCCATCAGAAGTTTGTAGCTGCGAAATGTCAACCTCACTCCTTACATGTGCTGCACTTTTGCTGCGGAAGGCTTAGGTTGCAATTTCAGCTTTTGGGAAAGATGGTATTGCTGGCAAAATCAACTCTCACCTAACAGCCGTGGCAAGATTTCCCCACATCACATACTGAAGAAACACAACTTCATTTTGTTCTATTCGGTACATGTTCCAGAGTGAGTAGTTCAGTGTAATCAAACGTTTGGTTCAACTCCGTTGGCATTCTGGCTTTTTATTAGACCGAGGATACTTTACTGGAACGTCGCTGGTAACGGTCTGCATGATTTCTTCAGCGATGAAAACTAATGTTTCAAATTAAAGAAGCTGTTATTTTTCATGCATTGGGATACGATAGATATTTTTCCGCATGCTTATTTTGCAGGTATGTTTTCCTTTCTGCTTGTTCTGAAAGTATCGACCCAAATCTGTGGTATACCATTCAGGTGTGTGGTGATTTGCGCGTAGATGATTGTACGCCTTTCACAACAAGACCTACTTGTATGTTTGTTTACTACAGTCTGAATTCTTAGCAGACTCGTTTGTTTGAAACGAACGAGTCTGCACTCCTGGAGAGCAATTCCCTCAAAGGATCACACTCCGGATGATTATTAGTGTGCTTGTTTTTCCGTTTTTGTTTATACACGAATTGTTGTCGTTGGTTCTAACCTAGTTCAGAATCTTACGCCGTTGCTCGTAGTTTCCGTACCCACGGGCTTCTGATTCGTTCCTGCCGAGATCGCCCAGAAAGATTAGGTCTAAACATTTTGAGGAGACGTTACAATATTTTGTACATTCCATCACCTACCCTTACTTTTGGAGTTCATCCTATGTTGACACCACATGCCCATTATGTTTTCTTAATTTCTGTTCTCAATATGATCATCTTCGTAACTTATGTCTGATAATCATGAAATTTGTGTTTACTGACTACGACCAAGTACCTATCACATTGCAAAACATTTTTCATGCATCCGTGACTTCCCAACTTCCTACAAGAGATTTGCTTTTAACTCTAACATACCATTTCTTTAACCACTATGGTACGGTTGCACTTCAAAGGCTTTAAGTTAAATGCCTGACAGTCATTATACTACTGAGTAGTCGGGGATTTGGTTAATTTCATTATATTGGCGAGTACAATGAAGTCATTTAATGTTGGCAGAAAGTTACAAGCAATCCTTGGATCAAGTGATTGGCATTCCAAGAAAAAAGCGGCGTGTCATCAATCGCGTACACATTTGGGCTAGATGCTGCCACATGCCCCTGCGATTCCGATAGATGGATGCTGTTGGTCAAAATCTCACACTACCATCCAGCTTCCCGGTCTTACACCTTTGTATTCAAACAAGATACTGTGTGTGCCAAATGATACAGCGCAAACTAGTATCTGTGCCGGAGTTATCTGGCTCCGGTCAGTGTGACATGTTTATTCGAAACCAAAAGAAGCTACCCGTATAAGTATCGTTAACGCAATCTATCAAACTCACTTTTCGTTCAATTTTCGGTCACAGATAGAGCAAGTGAAGTGTTCAGGGCAATAGGATTTGTTTGTAAATTTGGCCAGTATACCTGTCACCGATCGATTGCAGATGTGACATAAACTCCCGGTCCGGACTTGATAATGCTGTAAACAGTAGGCATGACCGTGCCATTCGTAGAAGCGCGCACCCATGAACGGTGTTTCGCATTGATGGCATACAAAATGTTCTACATGCCATGCCTTTCCCAAAGCCCACACAATGCGTCCCTCAACAGGTCGTCTGTACAGAACATCATGAAAAGAATAACTAATTATCAGTCTTTGGTTGGCTGAACAATATACTGACTGGCTGGAAATCACGTAATTTAATAAAACATGTTTGATCTCAATACTTTATCATCTCAATATCACGGAAGCCTTTAGCAAGCCAATCAACGGACTAAATTAGTCTTGTTCTCATGCATCTCGGAGGCAACTGATTTTGAACCTCAACGTTTCATGCTTTGTGTCATACTTTTACGCACTTCCTTTTAAGAAGCCATCTTGGCTTTTAACATGGGTTCCATATTCTATCTTCATACTCACGACATGAACGTGTTAACCAGATTTCGCACAGGTATAGTATACAACTTTTACTCCGACTGGTCGAAAACTCTGGCCGGATACATTGTAGATTGTTATATTTTAATGCAGGTTGCCACTAATTTTCATCAAAAGAGAATGTGTAAGCTCAGAGTTTGTGTAGCGCTATCGTTGGATTTTAATCCACGCTCTACTACCAGTTTCCTGCTTTTCATTCGACTGGGTGTGCACTAACCAATAGCACGATAGACACTATTCAAGTTGGCTTCATTTTTTTCAGCCGAAGTTGACTTCAAGTTGAACAGCACCCACAATTGGTCGCAGATGTCGCATTCTTTTTCACATTCCAGTCGTTCCCTTCCGAACAGCAGCAGCACTAGACTTGAGTTTCGCTCTCATTAGTGTTCGTCAATAGTGCATATTGTTACCACTACTGGGACTATAGACCTCTAGCCACGTCGTTCACGGGCAACCATGTTTACCACTGCGCCATTGACCTCACATTAGGCACGACCGAATTATCGTGTGACCGTTTAACCACTTTCGCTTGTGAGTAAGGATCAAGTTGATTGACTAATTTGCAAACCAGGCTGTTCTATTCTGACAAGACATGACTATCGGGTTAATTTGTGCTAAACGACGGAGGACGAATGACTTTGTTGTATTGTTGTCATCAACAACCTTCAGTGTTCATTGTTGGAAATTAAGTTATACACACCGGTATATGAAGAAACATAAAACGGAATTTCTGTCGAACCGTAGGCCCACCTACCCATACACTTACACAATGTTGCCTCTATGTGCAGCGGGACCAACATGTATTGAACCACTTGACCTCAATCACAGTGCCAAAGTGTAACCACGCAATAGTTGAAATGAATTAGTTTTCTGATGTTATTTTAAAACTTGTACACCCTCTGTGTTGTTCAAAATAATCTGAAAAGTCCTAAGACAAGAACACAGTAAGCACTGCGGATACGTTTTTCAGGCTCAGATTACTAACTGGTCACATCCCCCTTCTTGTTAACCTGGTCCGATTCAGCACAAGACTCTTAACCAGATTTTTTCAAAGCTCCTCTTTACAGTACCTATCAGTCGAAGTGTTGGTTCGAAGTCCAGCCATTTCGTCTGTGGACTACAGTTTACTTGTCCTGGAAGCCGTTAAACACCTCATCTTATTGAGGCCAAGTACCCAAATAAATTATGATGTAATTCCATTACGTGATGTTTGACATCAATCATAGGTGGACGACTACCGTGAAAACAATAAATATCACTCAGTAAACAAAATTGAAATTGCACAGGCTGACTTGCATCTTGGAGACTATACACAGCTAGACCCACAGCACTCAAAAGCCACTTGTAACCCACTGAACAACGCTTTGCTCTGAGTGTGTTCTAAGTATTCCCTATACTAGTAAACGAGGATTCAGTAGAAGCTTTTGCGATTTGCGATCGATAAACGTCTGTGATATTTGGGTACTACTAATTAATGGATGCACTAGCTCAACTCCCAGCTAACTGAACACTTTTGCCTTTACCTATAAGCATTCTTTTTAATTTACTGTTTGTAGATATCACCTGTGGCTTCTACGTAACAAAACAGCGACTTACGCAAAACGTTTCAGCGAGCCTAGCGTGATGATGGCTTGTTTGTTTGCACCTTGCAACTATATGCAGTGATTTGCTTTGGAGTCGCGCTTTGATAATTGTTTTGACCTTGTACGTGTGCGCATGCAGACAACGTGTGACTCCGTTTAGAGGATTCACCGTTCATGTCAGGTTAATGTACCCGCCCACGTCTGATTGGATTTGTCATGTGACCTTCCGGATTGAACAAGTGAACTTTAACCTGCTTACGCTCGTGTGTGTATTGTACACTGTACCGTCTCACCGAGCAATCGTGTCTGCTTGCCGTTACCTACAGTTCGTACCGTATAAATGTCCTCCATTCTACAATACAATACTGCTGCTTAAACGTAACCGGCTTATATATCTATGATACGACAATTACCTAGTCTATTAGTTGCGATACATGAGCTTCATTAATAACTACCGTAGGACTTTTGGATACAAAAACCTCTTACAACTCGTTCAAACTGGCATTCAGAATGTGTAAATCATCCATCGTGGATAAGATCTTGAGCAGGTGAGACAAAATTACCATGACATTCTCATGGTTTTAACTGATCACGTTAACAGCACGTCCGGTTGACAGACCGGGATGTGTCGTACGGTTGTTTTTGTCTTAGTGTTTTAAACAGACGTTTTCTTGCCATTGTCGTAGTGAACAACAGCTTAAGCCGTAAATCCGTCTGGTCATACTGAAGGCTGTAAACATATTCTACAGAAGGCTTCCGCGTTTTTACTTTTCGTTGCCGGCAGATAGGCTGTCAGTAGGATTATAAGGCGCATAAACCCAGTAGAGATAATGTTAAATGTTTTGTTTAAGCATCTGATGTCAGTCGGGACCTGATGACAATCATGCAACTCACCTGCAGGCCGCACAGATCGGGATTCCCAACCGATCGAAGCATCTCAAGCAAAGTAACTCCCCACCACGTTCCCTTGCATCCGGACCTAGTTCTGAGTCACACTGATGGCACTTAAAATGATATGCATGGTAGACATCACTTTTGAAGTGTAGCATTTCATTCGCATTGACCGGGGAACGACAGGACTGACAGGTAAACTGACCGGCATGTTGGTCTGCTAGTTTTGCAAAACAGGGTCGACATAGTGGTCTGTGAAAGTAAACGAAAGAGGCACAAATACAAAAGTCGGTTAGCATTCTGTAACAACACAATGAAACATACAAGAAAGTAAAATCCTGCTTCCCGACTGTTCTTATTTGATCGAGTTGGATGATTTGGTCTTATCGAACGTGTGGATGGTAGAACGTTTTGATAAACAACATTATGAAGTAGTGTTTATTGGAACGAAAACTACGGGTAGGTTTACGTATATTCTGAATCCAGTTAGTAATCTTGGATCTTCCCTGGAATACTGAGTAATATCATTTGTCCGCACAGATGGGAATAAAGCCATCTGTCGCGGCAAATTAAACTCAGGATTATTTTGTAAGTACTTAGTGTGCGTGCGACTGAAGGCAAACCATCTAGATGTACACACAGTCAAGATGATTGGAACGATACTGATGAGACCTTGGACATTGTGTGGTGAATCTGAGTATAATGCTCTCCACGCGGAAGGCGAATAATTGCACATGCGAGGTCTACGAATCTCCTGAAGAGTAACAGTCCGTAGTTTTTGATTGGCGTTAGCAGTGCCTATCAAAAAGGCTGACAGTCTTGAACAATGTGTATACATACACGGCAAACATCTGATGGGACGAGTTCGGCAATTTCAACCCCCTTGTTGGGTAAGACTGGTACAACTGGGCAGTGGCCTCTTGCGCCCAACTACGAGGACAAACATGTGTCTAACTAACGAAGAGTTGTACAGAGAAATCTATTAATCATACTCTACTACGAAAAAACACGTCTCGTGAAAATTCCCACTGAACCATTGAAGAGTAAACGAGGCGTTTATCAAAACGGATCAGAGAACACCATCTAGCGTGGCTCGGGACAGGTTCGACCAAATTCATCAACAGTGTAATCGTCGCACTCTTGGCAGATACTGATCACCGGGTTGACCCCATTCAGGCGTTCCGTGTTGTTCACACAGTCCCGATAAACCACCCCAAACTAGTCAGACAACGGATGTTGGCTACTGCTGAATCAATTGCCATTCGATTACGCCATCCAATTTTGTGTTCACACAGAAAATTCGTGCAAGCCCCGCAATTACCGTGGCAAAAGGTCACACCATCAGTCTACCAACCGCTAACTTCGTGACGTAATGGTGGGTGAAACTCCAAACCATCTACCATTAACATTGGTGAGTTGCTCTCTGAGAGACTAGCCTATAGAGACCTGGATATTCTGTAACGCTCTGCATGATCTATTGACATTCTGATAAAAACTTGTTGTCTTGTTCACACACTGTTTTCGATTTTGCTGAATCTATGTAATTGTATTGATCTGATGGTGAATTACCGAAAAAATATATATAGCAAAGACCGACCTCTAAAAAATGTAGATCTATAAACAATCCTATAAAGACTTGAAACCGGAAAAAAGTGTTGTATTTGAATAAAGTACAATCTTGCTATCGTCCGGCTGGAATATCTCACACTTTTCTCATTTTAAGATATTGTTTCGGAGCTGAAAAGTCACACCTGATATCTGCTATTAGTGAAAAAAACACTTGAACCAGTTTTTGACAAAACGAGTTCAGCGTTGGTTAACAGAACGCATAATTTTATAACGTGACTATGCTGGTCTGGAGACAAGTCTATGTAGCACAGTCGAATTACTAATGAAGTACTGAAACATTCTGATATATGGTCATCCATTTCAAGCATGATGAAGTTATTCTTATCGCAGGAGGTCTTCCTTCATGAATAGAGTTCACCGGCTTATTTCAAGATTGAAGATCAATATAAGTAATACTTGAAATTCTGTGACTGAGCTAAGCACGGAGGGTCTTTATTTATCTTCTCTTCTTACTAACAGAACAATACTAACCATAGTTATATGTGTGAGCGTAATCTTCCTTGGCTATTGCCACTACTAAGGGCAATTTTTCTAAACTGGCTATCATTCACGTTTGTTTGCACATACTCAGATTGCAATCCCGCAGTAGGTTTCTTCTCAAAAGAAAGACCAAGGTCGAAACTCGCTTTAGTCTGAACCAACCAATAATGCCCCAGACCGGGATTGGAATGTGCAACAATCGGCTCTTACAGGTGCAAATCTAAAACCTAGCACATTTTCATGAAAGAAGCACATCAAAAATTCTTTCCGAAAAAATGTGAGTGATGTGTAGCATATGGAAATCTAATACCTTGCCTGCCTAGCGGAAAAAGTAGGGGTTCGAATGGCATCATTCGAAATTGGCAAGTCGGTATTCGGTCAACTGGAACATCGTGATAAACTCATCACTACACCTCTAATGCGTTCGTCCGTACATCTTCCGTACCAATCTCAGCTAGCCCGTCCTTTATGTAATCGGGTCAATTACCTCTCTACAATGTTGTGTCCAGTATATAAAGTGTCCCGACAATGATACTAACTTGACCTATACTTCGAGAGCTAGTATGAACTATAAAACAGCTATGTATGTTCAGTCAAGGCCCGGCACAAATTCTGACAAGGACCGCCTGGCACAAGGCCTAACGATGGCGATCCAACATAGCGCTTGAGAGTCAACGCCTAACATGGTCAACAGAAACGTTAAGGCCTGTGCCAACCGTACATGGTTTGGTATGGCTCTTGGCCAGGAACACTACTACATCAACTATTCAGATTTTGTCACACCCGTCTACGCGATATCTAAAGAGGACTAACTGTCCACTGCTCCACATTTTGAAGACATCATACGAACCAGAAGTTGTGCAGTCCTACAGTAAGCATCTTCGACTCCACGACCTGTACAGCCTCGTGCAGCAAACGGGGGCGCATCGGATTGCAGGGAGCAACAATGGTTCGAAAATTCCGAACACAAGTTGGACTAAATGATCTATTAGTTAACTCAAAAGGCCACTCAACATGTTCGTGATTTCTGTGATTTCAATTTGAAGAGTAGTCCTAGTCGAGGGATTATCGATTGAAGTTAACAAAAAGTAACAGTGTCTCCTCTCGAGGAAATCGAGCAACCTGATAATTATTCACAAGCGAAGTTGGTTGGGTGTTCACGTATGGTAACTCCGTTTTACCTAATGTTAAGTGAATGGCGCAGTGGTAAACACGTTTGCCTCGTAAAAGCGTGACCAGAGTTCCAGTCTCGGCAGTGGCGAGGATATGCACCACTGACGACCTCTAGTGAGAGTAAAACTGGAGTCTAGTGCTTCGGCTGTTCGAATAGGGCTGACTGGAAAGTCTATGGGAATGCGACAGCTGCGATCAATTGGGAGTGATATTCAATCAATTTGAAAACCAAAATCCCCTACTACTCATCAGTAATCAAAAAGCGACCGATCAGAATTCAAGTCAGGAACTCAACACACTCCGCTATTTAAATGCAGATATACATTACATTTCACCAAACCCCACACTGAAATCTACATGGTGAAACACTTACGAACTGATGCTGTCACCTCAGTTTGTTATGAAACATTTGAAACTTAAATGCCAAGTTTGGCGAATATCCAATTACTTACAAGAACTGTGCTAGAAGTTACTACTCGCAATCCGTCGAAGTACTTGAGTTTTCTAAACTTTTGAACGGAATGAACCTTTCAGCACAGAGAATAGGTAAAAGTAAGTCTATTATTACTGGTCCCACACCCACGTATCTCATCAACTAATTCCGAGATCTATACTTTACTGTTAACTTAAAGTGTGCATTTGCTGATTGGCGCGAGCAGTGTTCCACACTCGGGCACGTCTTATATCTTATTCGTGTTTAAACTTCCACAACTTCTCATGTCATCGTTATGATAACAGATTGATGGCACATCCAGTAGGCATACAGTGGACAGCACGACACAAAATGAATAGCTGCTACGTAAGTCAAGGGTTTACACCACTGAACTAAAAATAACCGGCAATCTTTTAACAAGGATTAACAAGGTTTAACAAGGATTAACAAGGTTAATGCAAACCTGTCCTTTGGATTGCAAGAAGTACCTTATTGAGGGGGATAACTTTGAAAGGGATCTACGGACAACTTAAAAAAGGAATATGATCTGCCTCCCAACTTCGCATGAATGACCAAGAAAGCGAATTCGGTGATATAGGCATTCATCTGGTTGCATCGATAGTTTTTTCGAGAACCTTTTTCAAAGCGGTTTTTATATTTTCTCTTCATGGGATCGTCCATCAAATTCATCATCACTCTTGAGCTGTGTTTTTACCATGCCCACTTAGCAGTCTCAGGGGAAACTTGGTTACGTTACGGCATCATCTTAATGTGTAACGGTTCAGCACCCCGCGCTAAACCCTACGGTTCGATCCTAGCCATCTATTCGCCCCGCATCCGGTCAGGAAACCACATGTTAACTGTCTCACTCACTCACGTATCCCTGGCCTATTCACAAGGTCGCAGATATATCAACGCGCTCCATAGGCCAGCGCGTGATTCAACAGGCCCTGTCCACTCTGACCACTGGCTCCGCTTAGCGTAATTCACCTTCACTCACCCGACAGACAGCGACGCCTTGTCTCCTCAACACTGCGAGAGGCAAGGTCACATGCACGCACACACGCGTGCATCGACTGCGCCAACTCACGCGCGTTAAATTACAGGCACGTAATGCACACACATGAAGGCGTCTAAACTCGCAAGAGGCACAACACAACTTCTGACGCCTCGTCTCGGACGGTGAACAAGTCAAGAACGCGCACACCCAATGACGTGAGCTACACCACAACTGTACCGCTCCACATCGCATCCACGTGGTGCTATCCCTACAACACTGCCAACACACAGCATAATCCTGGATACTGCTATCCACACTATTATCTATGCGGACATTATTTTGTAAGTCTCCTGGCTTATCTACGTCCTAATCATCTTCCTGTTTATGCCTATTTGTATCATACACCTTACTACTCAACTGTGTACCCTTCTTTTGTTATATTTAGTTAGTGTTAGGCCGTAGTCATTTATCTATAGCCCACACCATTGCCCTACGTAACAAATGTTTTGAATTACACACCTCTCGTCCTAGTATGCCCAAGAAGGAACAACCTGCCACAGTCCATCCTGACAACCTGAGCAAGTTGATGGGAACGAAATTTTGAGGCACCCATTTGAGACACCGAACAAAGCAGTTGAACAGCTTGCCTGCCAGAATCAGAGTGAACTTCTGCTCGACCCATCACTTACTGTTGGTATGTGATTAGTTACCGCATAATGAAGTTCGCTTGTAGTATGCTCCGTAAACTTTAGCTAAACTAATTTTCTGTTGAAGCTTATTTAACGTTTACTAATCACAACCTTATTGCTGGTGAATCCGTGAAACCCAAAATACCCGCCATTTTTCTTTTCTCTGTAAACAGTCTCAAACGTACATGAGCATTCTCTGCTTCCTCTTATCTGTGAACTTTCTAAAATTTCTATAAATCGTAAATCTCAGGCGACCGTTCTTCTCTGAAAACGTTGTCGAATTCACGAGTGCCTGATCGTGTAACTGTTTCAATCATACGTTAATTTACTTCAAGAGTGTATTATGTTCACTGATTACGAAGTTCCATCCATTCATCGTATGCTTCTATGACCTAAGAACTAACGTACCGCCAAGATTGAGCAATACATACATGAACCAGTTCTCAAGGTGATTATCGGTTTGCTGGTTTTCCCATGGCCATAATTTTAGCCCAAAGATCCCTGGAGCCTATTCAGGAATTCGGAACATGGTGCATTCAACGAGAAGAGGGATGACTTCCACTGGCATTGCTTAGTAGGTTGCATTTGGGAGATTAAACTCCCGGAATAACTTCTGTCAAATCTCGCATGCAAACTACCTTTTGGGTAGTTATCCGAGAATGTCATTAATCAAGATTTCCGTGACGCACGCAATCTTAGACTAAACTGACTGACAAACACTTCGGTTAATTTGGTCCAGTGGGGTGACCGCTCCCGTTATTTCCAAAGTTTACTTCGAAGCAATGCAACTTAACGTACGGCAAAATGGAAACTATAAATAAAGGCTTTCTTAGAGATTTTGTTTTACTGTCAATATACGTAGTTCACAGTCCCAGCGCTGTGAGATTACTTGTGTGAGTTGAGTAGACGGTAATTCACGCCCATTGTAATGTCTTTTTGTGCATCTATTTTTCCTACTAACGACAGGTGTCAGTCTTGGCTAAGTGGGTAGTGAGTACATCTCATGCAGTAATTTGATGAAGTGGTATTTTTCTGCGGAAGGCATTAAATACGTTTATGTATGTATGAATTGAAAAGTAGAAGTATATTGAAGTATGGGTTCAAATGTGTTGCAGCTGAGATACGACGAGATATTTTAAAATCTATAGTGATTAGAAATTATTAGGTGGAAATCCTTTTCCCCAGTGGTTTTGCAAATCGCACCATTCCATTTCAAGGTTATCTATCGACTGCTTCAGAACAATCGATTTTCTAAATGTTCGCTGCACAATTGATATTCAGTTAGTTTTCAGGAGAGACTCAGTCGTGAAAAATATAGACTTCTGTCAGATTTTTCGAAATTAGGCCTTTTGCAGATTATTAAATCTACCGAACAACTCGTCAGCAATACGTACAATTTTCGGCCTATTTCTGCTCCGCTGTGATAGGATTCAACGCTTGGACACTCAATGCCACAACATTGGTTGACTTTCAGACTTCTCGTTATGTCCATCCAGCTTCGTCAATGGATTTCTCACAGCTACTGCTTGCAATTAAAGTCCAGTAGTATCAGAACCCACTGCCTTGCAAATTGCACGTTAACTAACGCAGATGATTGACTGCAGCGTTCAGGTTTATAGTAACTGATCGACTGTCTCTTAGACTAGAGTTTTACTCATTGGTTAGACTTTGTCATTGGTTTCGAGCCCTTTATTTGGAATGCGCCGTCTAGCATTCAAAATGCCTCAAGCGTGATTAGAAAGAATAACGACGCCCTCATTTTAACCCACATTCGTTTATGAGGAATACTTTTAATTTTCGGTCAGCCCATTAATATACATGGTAAGTATACAGTAATGTTTAAATGGTGAATACGACTAGGAATTTCACCTGTTGGTTACTGTTTTCCCCTGTGTAAGTACGTAAAGTGCAATCGTAGCATTGTGACTGTCTGTAATTCCCTTCGTACTCTGTCAGTTTATAAATGTCTAAGCAGAAAAGACAGATTTTTTCCCAATACTATTTGACAGTGTGGTGATTTTTATCAACTTTTATAAGGATCAACGGAGAAATTCAGATTGATGTTATGCCTAGTAGGGTGTTACTACTTTGGTGCATGAAGCCGTTGAAAGTGTTACAAAACTAACAGTTACCCCCATGCTTTAGAGTGAAATATCGGTGTTGTTTAAAGTGTCGCTAGCGAGTTCAAGTTTTAGCAAGTATAATACTAACAACATTGAATGTGTTTAGCAAATACAAACCTAATAACAGATTTCGTCGAGGATTATGAATCGATTTGTGGATTAATGAATACCACAAGCCACATAAGCAACACGTTCCCTGATATTTCCAATGAATAACACGCATCGAATTTTTATCACTCTTTTCCACAAGAAGTAAAGAAACGATGAAGGAACGGTGTCGAATTCTGAAGTTCAGATTCCTGACGATGACCATCCTGATTGATGCTATGCGCTTCTACATCTTATCAAACATGTTGAATGCCATAGGTACGTCAGTCAGTGAACCGAGCAGGCCATGAGCGTTTGTTATTGGAAGGTTTTTGGACAATATAAGAAAGTCCTGCCCTCTGTAATGCGTTCCCATTCAATCCTCATTACACGTGATGATGTGGTCGGCTGATTAAACATTTTGTATATCCATCAGCGTCAAATGTAGTCAATAAGTTGGCGGGCTTCCCATCGGATTACGGTCTTACAAGTTTGTTGGATACAGAAATACAGAGCTGAAAGCTGACATTACGCAATCTATACCATTTCTATTGATCATACCAAACATGACTCAACTAAATGAATTGATGCAGTATGCTGTGATTCGGCAAAACTTGGCTGCACTCTAGAACCAGGCTAGCTGAATGTTCACCAAAACAGGTCCATCAAACGGTTACACAAACATCAAGCAGTATGGTAAGGGGTACACAGAAGAAGAAGTAGTCAGCAACCGTGAAACATCATCGCATGATCCAGTACGTCATTGGGAGAACAAATAATTCCATAGCCGGTAAAATTAGACTACTGTGCTAAACAGCGCTGTGATAAAAAGAAACTTCTTGACTATTTAGCAAGACGGGAGTCCCATTTATTCGCCGATAGTTTTTCAGAACACTATGAATACCTTTTTCAGAACAGACGTTCTATAGTGTTTCCACAATGAAAACAAGAAGAACCTCTTGGTCAGAGACTCACTTGCCACGGAATTTCTGTAAGCCGGTAGCAACCAACGGAGTATTGCATTCTTCACAAACTAGACATTCCGGATGCCAGCTGCGTTGCATAGCTTTGATGACTTTCGTCATGATGAATTCACCTTTTTATAAAAGAGATATTACAAGTTTGTTGTAGGCCATACTAAACTATAATAATAATAAATTTTACTTCATCAGATTCGGTTGCATGTGCCGTTAGCCTGAACGAGCAACACATTACCCAGAACTGAATATACAACAACCAGGTTGTGGTGATCGACCTCTTGGAAAAGTGTGCCAAATTTTGCACGTCAGATACATACTTAGCAATGTTGTGATAAGATCCGAGGCTCCTTTCGGTTGTGTGAAAGAACGCTTAGGAAATCAAACTCCGACACGGCGGTCTCAGTTATAAGTGAGTTCACGAGAGGGTCGCTGGAAAAGGTTTTATACCCTTTCGTAAACCGTTACTTAAAATAGCTGTTTTTCAGCAGTTTTGATAGAATAGTTGAAGGAATTACTACATGCAGTGATTTGTAGACCACTATCTTGTACAGTCGGAAACACACGAATTCATGTAGAAAACATTCGAGCAAGCAAGTCAGGAACAGCTTTTGCGTGATGAATCTTTCCAAAACATTTTGCTGCATCTCATCAGGTACATGATGCAGTATGAGGGTTTATATGGTAAAGTGAAACTTAACAACAGAGTAAATATTCACACAAAAATGCACACCCACACCCTTTCCAGCATAAGGGCGACAGTGACTTGAGAATAAGCGCCCATCTCTGCGCTTACAATCATCTCACTTATATTTAGCTCCCGCTAAGTCCAGCTTGTCTTTAAACAGATATGTTCGACTGCGTCGAGATTCGAACACTTCCGGAGGAAAAATGTCTTTTGACTTTTCCATCAGTAAACAGCAAATGGAAACTAAGTATCGATTTGGTATCTTCCGGGTTGAATTAATTGAAGTAAATATCGCTGTAATGTGGCATTTGACGTTAAAAATACTGTGTACTTAAAGTGGAAGTCTTGACGGAAATGGAAAGAATATGAACAACCGTGTCTCACTTGGTCTTGTGGCTTAAACATTTAATTTGTCTTATATAGTCTGACTACTGATCACTTGCGAGTAGTAACCTGTAACACTTATTTGATACACAAATCAGCGGTGAATCATTTGCAACAACGAAGTTCAAGAAGTAAACCTGTTTTGGACATAAAATCAGGAACAGGCTAAACCGAAATATACCAAAGACTTTCGAAGACTCTGCCTTCTAAAGAATTTACTTACTGGAAGAAGCTGAAACTCTGTTGTATATTTGTGTGCGTGTCCAACGGGGTAGAAAGGAAAGGCAAATCGCGGGGTTGTTCTGGTTTCAGCGGATCAGTGATAGACAGAGTGTGAGCGACAGAGTCAACGATTAGAAACTCATTTCCTATCTATTATGCGTACAACAGATGCACTGCAGCACACAGCATTTGCCATCAACACTGAAGGACTGAACATATCTTTATGCTGCCAGAATTATTTGGACAAAAATTATTTGAAGTCTCCGCTTGGTGTCTCGAATATGTGCGTGAACTCTGCGCTTGAATTCAATAATGATCGTGATACAACCCCCCTTCTTCTAAAACGCTACGCTTCGTCGATATTAATGGACTGGATCATGGTTGCCACATTCAGCTTGGCAAGCTACATTACTTGATGACAATAACGTCCTTTAGAAATGCCTTTAGTAACACTTTCATTTGTGCCGATGACGAATAACAGCGGAACGTGCGCCTCAGTGGCTGGTCCGCACCATTACGCAAACGACTGTTATAAAAAGTGTGTGAACAAGAAACCAACCCTGCTGATTGTTACGTTATGGTTGTATCAGCGTAATCGCAATCCTAAATTGATTGCATTATTTGAAGGCATTCTAATGATAGATCGCAATCCGACCTTAGTTGTGACCAGTTTAATCGTTCTTAGTCCGCTCTGAGACTGACGGTGTTCGTCTGTTTAATGTAATCCCCGGTCACAATAGTTTTTATCTTTTTGAAAACTTGCATAATCTGGCGATAAAATTGGGTGGGTCTGTTAATGGAATAGAATGATGTGTCTGCTAATAACTTGTAATAACACCTGTTTGGCGATCTGTGACAGTTTGTGACTGACATACTGACAGCTGATTTACGGTCAAAAGACTGTAGACATCTTTTTTTTAAAGACATCATAAATTATTAGAAATTTGACTTGCATACCAGTACTCCATGCTAACGTGTTTCCTCCGGGTTTGGGTTCATTTGATAAAGCTAATCAGACGGAAAGTTGACTATCTCGTTGAAACCGACGCCTGAAGAACGGATGATAGTTTATTCATGAACTAAACCACTAAGATAAATATTATGGGCTCAAGTATCTTCCTGTAACATCCAAGTCATAATGAAATCTCAGGCAGTCTATCCAAATGTTTAGTAGCGAAACGATGGACGGCTGTCTCAAAACTGATGAGTCTCATGTATGCCACACACTCCAGGGAATCGCGCGAAAATTCCCAGTGTGGTCATGAAAAATACTGTGTAGCGAACAAGCTCGTTTTCAGTGATTCATCATCAGGCTAAATACATCACATTTATATCACGAATTTTACAGGGGAATCATTAAAGGGGGTAAATGGGGAACGGGTAGTTAATCAGGTCAATCAGTTCAATGTCACTATGCAATCAAGCACCCACCTGAACCGTGGGTCTTGACAGGCTAACAGGGTGTGGGGTTGGCCATGGCAGATCCAACGCCTAAACAAAACGTTTCTGTGCGCACAGGGGTGGGTTGTACAGGCGAATTCCAACAGCTTCAGCTGTGGACAGAATTCTACGCCTCACTGCCTTCGACTGGGTGGCTTTAACTCGGTAGATTGGACGAAATGCGTCCGTCACATTGACAGAGTGATTCGAATCCACCAGGTGCGATAGTATTGCACTGTTGACAGATTTCGTTATTCCACTGTTCAGCCAAGCTGGGTGGTGTTCCCGGACCCGTCCATATAAGCATCTGGTCGTGCGGCCTACATAACTGGTCCCACAGGAACAAGTGAATGAGTATACACAAAATGAGGCTGCAGAAACAGGCACTGTTAGCCTGCCAAGACCCAGGGTTCAAGTGGGTACTTGATTGCAGCGTGACATTGAACTGATTGACCTGATTAACTACCCGTTCCCCATTTACCCCCTCTAATGATTCCCCTGTAAAATTCGTGATATAAATATGATGTATTTAGCCTGATGATGAATCACTGAAAACGAGCTTGTTCTCTACACATTATTTTTCATGACTCCAGGGAATATTGCCTGCAGTCACCCAGCTTACAACTGTTTGGACTACAACTCTGATGATTGAACACAAGTAATGAATGAGATTCCTAATCGTGAGTGATGTCGATGAACTCCACCAATGTGACAAGTGATGTCCATCACTTCGTTGGTGGCCCTTTAAACCATCCACTTGTAAAACCTCAGTTGAACCCCTATGAGACGGTATTGAATGTTTGCGGGACATTCAAACCTGTCTGGTCGATTTCAGACTATGACGAAGAGGTGTATAATATGAACAATATGAATCATTATCAATTGCAAAATATCGGTTTCTAAGTGATCAATAATTAGAACACGAACTGTAGCAAACTTGTTTTCGACAAAATCTCATCAGACTGTTACAGTTATAAAGGAAAATATAACTAAACATGGTTACATGCGAAACTTGGTATTGGTCATAAATCACACCATCTCAATTTTGTGTTTGTGGACGCCGACTGGGTGTTAACTGTTTACAAATCGCTCGCGTGAGTCAGCTAATGGCCAAGACAGTTGAAGCATTTGAACGAATTTTTTTTGTCCATGCAAAGTTGGATTAGGAATGACAATGACCTCGGCAGTAATCAATGTTCGCTGGTGAACGAGTTTTCACCGGTTCGGTGGAACCCTGTAGATGACAGTGAACGGTTGATCTTTGTTGACCTGGTGATAGTTCTCAACCTAGCGACCTACAATGGCACTCATCCGTACCCATCCATGCTGGATGAGATTCTCTGATTCTTCCAGACAAGCACCGAGTCTAACGGCCTATGTAGTTTAATGAACAATCGCGAGAAAACTAGGTAATCATCATGGATGAGTTGCGGTCCGGTACATTATCCTTCAAATTTAGAATAATCAGCGGTGAACTGGTGAATGAGATAATCGGTCTGGCTGCTTTGAACGTTCTTTTAAGGGGACTAATAAGTCGACGGATCAGTGATTCAGCCAACGTGTCTCTTTTGTATGGTAGTTCTATGAACTTGGGCTTTTTATCAACTCCTTGAATCTTAACTAAGGCTAAAACTGCTTTCATATATTTGGTCACAAACTTGTCAGAGTAGCCAATCTCTTGTAGAATGTGAGTCAAAAACTGTAGCACGTGTTCCAAAGCATCTACTGAGCAAATTTTTCTGGATCTATCCGCCATTTTAAGTGAGTAAATTTATGAAAGTGACTGTACTGGCCTGACCAAGTAGTCATTAATTCTTGGCCTAATGACCTCGTAATGAGTGCAGCATGCGGCATAAAGTTGTCCATCTAAACAACATATCTCTACTGATCGTGTATTAAACGGATTTAACATTGTTTTGGTTGTTTCAATATAAGTCACACCATTAACATAAATGTGGCGGAATGTCAACAGTCATTGTTTTAATATAAAACTCACCGCATTTGTAGCAAAATGGAGCGAACAACATTTGGAAATCATATTTACAGTAACGTCTTCCTTCGAACTGTAAAGAAAAAGAACTGAAAACATTTAGGCATCGTATATGATGAGTGTACTTACTGGCAAACGCTTTGAACAAAATTATTTGAACGGATTTCTCACAAAGTTTACGACATTGTTCTAACTAGCAAACGCTGACAGCCGTGAACACAAGTATGCATGGAAAACGCCGCATGGTTTCCACCATAGAACAAATGCCGCAAACGAACGAAATTGACGCGGTATCTGTAAATATCAGGGTGTTACGCCAGTTTTGCCACAGGTCTTCGAGCTTGTCCACTAATGTTGCGAGACAAGAAAGTATGGTACTTGTAGCCGTTGTCTCATTCCCTCGCGAACTCTATCACGTGTCACAGTTCCCACACTTTACTTTGCGTTATGAACACTATCTTCAGCTTCATGTCCACGTGAACACATTCACCAGATTTACAGTCCACACACACACACAGGGTCACGGGTAAGCGCTAAGCCAAGTGGATTGGTTCAACTAGAAACTTCTCGATGTGATTGAACCGTAGGTACACACAAAGCATTTGAATCTAAATCAACACTACAGCAAGGGTAGCAAAACGGTCGCAGGGGAAATACTACTTGAAGCGAACGCGATGACTGCTACGGTATACATCTGGTACACCATCCCCATAACTGGGAGACGACTAATTTACTACATCTTTTCGTTCATCATCGCTGAAGTATCGTTAATTATTAGTGAGTCCTCAACCTCTCATGGATAAGAGTTCCGTTACAGGTTCGAGGAATGTTCATTCAGTAATGCGTTTCCGATTGTGTGTGTTTTAGCCCAACGTGGGTTAGAACAACTAAGGCATATAATATAGTGATCTCGGTGAGAAATATTTTTCACGAACACTTGGTGGAATATTTTAGTGATTGCCTTTTCTTTCTGAGTTTCCTGTTCTTAAAGCAATCGCTATTTTGGGTTTGATGGAAAGGTCGAATTGTATAAGAGTAGTATGGTTT
Organism: Paragonimus skrjabini miyazakii; assembly: GCA_014338405.1. Classification (NCBI taxonomy): domain Eukaryota; kingdom Metazoa; phylum Platyhelminthes; class Trematoda; order Plagiorchiida; family Troglotrematidae; genus Paragonimus; species Paragonimus skrjabini miyazakii. The sequence continues at coordinate 37,880 of JTDE01000304.1, forward strand.
AACCGCCCATGTAGTTATACGTTTTATTGCATTTCTCTTCATTTTTTACACAGTGTTGGCAGTACCCAGTTCGGCAGGCAAATCTGTATTCTACAGCGGAGACGATCAAAACATTGGTAAGGAGCGTACTGCCGCGAATATCTTGGAAATCGAATTGGTCACCTGGACCAAAGTGAGCTGAGGTTTTGATCCGATCGCTGTATTAGGTAACTGCAAAACGATCACGCGTTTTCTTGAAATGCAGTCCATTCCTCTGGAACACAATGTTCGAAATACAGTCAGCTATCTAAACTCTCTTGAAGATGGGAAGTACCAGCAGCCCCATATAACAAAACGCAGTCAGATTGATAAATCTGTCAATGATTACGTTCTAAATTTCTGGATATTGCAAAACCCTTGCACCGACACACAGAAAGCACGCGGCGTCTAGGCGGGCGCACTTTCAGCTGGACGGTAGGCGTCCGCAAATCTGTCTATTCCGCAGCGAGAATCGGTTACAACAATGTGATAACACGTGTACACTATGTGTTGTATGAGACTGAATAGTAAACTTTTGTAAACCAGACCATTAGGAACCAAGGACTGCAACCAAGCATACTAGATGAATTTCAATTCCGTACAAAACCCAAGTGTTCTACGGTCTGGTGATGATTGGTCTGACAGTTGCTGTCAGTACGTTGTGTAATAGTTTCACTAACGTTCGGTTACTTGACAACTGATGTCAAAGGAGAAGATTCAGGGCAGTTTATTTACTTTGTTTACATATGATCAGATAACACTTATTGATTCTGAAGCTTTTTATGTTGTATCGTATCTACTAAAGTTACTTACCTCATAAAATTCCGAGCAGGACAATGGTTGAAAACACTGTGAGCAACTGAAACGGAAGAGAAACGGTTTGAAAGATGAACACTGAGGTAGCCATTGTTGATTCCAAGCAGACATAATGCAGTTTTAAATTAGCACAGTAGTTGTCATGAATTCTATGTAGATCAAAATTAATCGAAAGGGTCAGATGAAAATTCCTTGTTTGCAAAGTCTTAAAACATCCTTTAGAAATGAATCAAATTTGCATTTAATCAGATTGAATAGTATGATGTGAGACTCATCAGGCATGGCGAACGCAACAGGAATAGAAAGTTAAACATAATTAACATATGAATCTACTGAATTACGTAAACAGCAGAGGAAGAGACTCAATCACACATCACGCGTAGTCCAAGGGTTTCACTGTCAACGAGACGTTCAGAAAATGTGAGGCACAAGTGTTTGGTCACTAATCGTACTCAGTGGTTCGCTAACTAAAATTCTGCGTAGTACATCATTGAAAGACTTTTCTGTGGGTGTAATAACATGCTGTATAAAGAACTTAACAAGAATGCTAGCAGGTTTCTGGCACACTAAACATGTTCTTCATTGCCAGTGTACAACACGCTGGAAAATTTAAGACCTTTTCGTATTCAGTAAATGATACTGCCCGTATAACACACAAAAGGCAAGTTGGATAGTAAACGCTACTGTTTTAGTCTTACGCCGAACGATTACACGAAATGAACATAAAATAATTCCGCGATCAGAAATGGAACGAGAGACAAAACGATTGAATTACCGAGTCTTTTATATAGATTGAAAATCACCCACAACTGATCGCAGCTGTCGCATTCCCATAGACTTTCCAGTCGGCCCCTTTAGAAAAGAAGCACTAGACTCAAGTTTCGCTCTCATTAGAGCTCGTCAGTTGTGCATATCCTCTCTACTGCCGCGACTAGAACTCCAGCCACGCTGTTCATGAGGCAACCGTGTTTACCACTGCGCCACTGACCTCACATTAAGCAAGACCGAATTATCATATGTGAACGCACAACCACTTTCGCTTGTGAGTAATAATCAGTTGTAGGTGATGCTCAATTTATATGAAAACCAAAATCCCCTACTACTCATCAGTAGCCGAGTCTTTATTGTGGTTACGAACAAAATGAGGTAGGTTTCTAGTTGGTCAATTTTAACAGGGTTGAATAGAGGTCGAAAAGGTCGAGGTATCCTATGGGTTAGCCATGTTAATTTCAGAATATGGACGAACTGCTGAACGGACTCTAAAAGGTGTAATGGAATTACGACCGCTTTGTCTGTAGGCAAGGAGAGCTGCTTAATGCCTGGTGACGTTGTGACCTGGTAATGGCAGACGATACGAACTGCCCTCTCTGTGTCCTCATTAGATACAGTTAACCACATGGGCTAGGATGGGTGCATTGATGTTCAGTGTTCTTTTTGGTCGAGTTCACGTCGGACAGGAATTCTTCTTGACGAGCGTCTAGCAGTGTGTTTCATGTAAGCTGGACCAAAGAAATAGGATATGACCAAGGGAGACACAGCATTGTTAGGCATGTTGTCTTTTCGGTTAAGAAGCACCACCAGTTTTAAGTGAAATATCACAACAGAACTTGCAGCACACTAACTGTTCATGTCAGTTAGTTAGTGTATAATGAGGTCGGTTGCGGTTACTGCTCTGAACGAGGATATTATACATAGAATTCTTCCTTAACCGTATTCAGTGAGGCTCGTGGTGACCACTGTTGCCTGTTTTCGATAATGAATTTCTCGGGATAGGCAGTATTAGTGAACTTATTCTGTCTTTATCTAATGCCTATAGCCCAGTCGGTTCCAATATAAATATGCCATCTAGTTTTATATGTTCAAAAGCGGTTCGGTCTCAACTTGAGATTCCCGTGGATGAGTACATACACCCAGGTCATACGATTATCTGATTCCTTCCCTACTACCCAGCTCTATTACCACTGATTAGCCTAGTTTGTAAGCACAACCACAATAATTTTATGCTTAATTTGTGTCCTTTTGCATTGTTTCTCATTAAATGGTGATCAGCTACTTCCTTCACATTACTTCATTTGATACCGTTATACATGCTGAAATGCGACTTTATGGAAAAACGTTTTTGTCCACTGAAATTAGTTTTCTACCAACAGGCTGATTCACTGGTATGTAGTTAACGACCGGAAGCACCAAGCGCATTATTAACATGCTAATGTCGTGACCCGTACTACTTCTGCTAAAGCACTTTCACAACGAATCTAAAAACCGCTGGTGATGATTGAAAACCTGGGGCGTTATTAAGCTCACCTACTGTGTATAGTATTGGCCATAATCAAACAACGATTCCTCAGTAATCACGTTCTCGTGTTTGCAAGCTCATTAATACTAATCGGGTTAAATATTTCAATAATTTTCTCTTGGTTGGGTTCCATAATCAAGTCTCACTCTTGTCATCTCGTATGTCGGACTGTGTAAGTCAGATATTCAGGACAAGGTCTCTCAAGCGAAACCGCTTTCAATACACATAGGAGAGACAAATATCATCTGTTACCTCTTTCCGGATACTGGTATCATTCAATCACCTTTCCTTTCTACTCTACCAGGTTATTTCTTTTTTTGTTATGTTTAGCAAGAAGAACTGGTCAACGTTGGCGCTCATAGTGCTGTCACTCGCCAAAAAGTGGATTATCAAGCTACTCGGTAGTAATTCCGTCGAGTCTGGTGTTGAAGGTGTACTGTGCCACTGTTACGTGGAAATATGATCCTGTCAACGTTGTTCCTCTCTCAGGTTACCCCCGGGTATCATAGTGGTAATATAAGTGTTTGAATACACAACTTCATAATTCTGCCCTAAGAGAGTAGTTGCCGGGTGTTAGTCATGGTGTAAGAGCATAACACAATGCAAATGTTGACAAATTGCCGCAATCATCTGCATCTCACAATCTACTAGTTTTCAGTATCGCCCTTCGACACAAAAAAGACCGCTCTGTGCATTCCATCTACTGGCACAACTCAGTTGAGCAAGAAACACTTACGAGTGGCTCCACTCCATAAAAGAATGTCTTGTGTTTTAGTTTATCAATCTGAGCTGATAATGTTCGTTATGCCCTCTTATTTCCTTAGATGTAGTGCATTTTTAAGTATAACTGGCTTTAAAGCAAATCTGTGTAACGAACGCTTGTCACGTGGTTGAAACGAGCGCATTGCCTACAACGAGTCATGTGAGGAAACCGACTCACCACTAGTAATAACTCGCACTGGCTAAAGGCTTGTTGTGAATACGTGTGCTCCGAAGAATTTGCAACGGAACTTGCTGCTGGTCACATCGATTAACTTGCCGTCTGATTACCCCAGTTCTGAGTAAGATAACGTCTATCGAATGGCTAATTACAAACCGACCAAAATGTACGGAAACAAGATAATCCTTATTAGGTCGAAGAACTGACGGGAAGACAGTGTGTTACTCCCCCAGGTTGGTAGTCGTGCCAGCGGTAAACTTGAGGTGAACGAAACCAAGGCTGGCTCATTTTTCAACAGACGGTTGCGCGGACTCGATAGATGGACTAACCATTTTGAGGAACCTATGAACTGTTATAAAGCGGATCATACAGATGAGGAGAACCTAACTACCAAGCACTGCTCCCCTTAGTGAATCTGAAGTACCTCTGAAACCCAAATTTTTGGAACGCAAATGGATCTCAAAGTCAGACCGTACTCCAACTGATATTCTGAAAGGAAGCGGTAGAGGACGGGTAACAAAAGTGACAATAATATTTCGGAAGGTCTGGATGGCTAAGGAGGCACCTTATTCCCGTGTTTTTATTACGGAGTTTGATTGCATGAAAGCTACTCACTGATCGTAAGTTACCTTAGCTCATAGTCGTATGAAATAGGCAATATGTTCAGCGGGGCTTGGGTATACTCCCCAGTGTTCTCTGAATGAGGTTTCTCCCGGGCACTAAGATGATCGATACGAACTATACGGGCAAACAATTTCCATCTTGCCCCATGACAAAGCCGTGAATACCTTGCCAAACAGAATGTGCTTTGCACTTCCAAAATGAGAACTGTTGCTTCAGAGTCGAGTGTTCATACTCTTATGTTCTCTATTGCAAGTAACCCGCTTGAAACTGAGAACAGTTTTTCAAACCTGAATATCATCATATTATTATCATCCCTTATTATAATGTTGGTGATAAAATGCACGGTATAGTCGTTGATATATTTGATACATGGCGTCCAAGTGGTGTTCAGCTGTCGCTGAAAGCAGGGTCACATAATGCTTTTATACGTTACATTTCTTTATGGTTGAAAAACTTGGGTTGTTTGCAAACAGAAAGCATATGAATCCACAGTTTGACCACCGTTTTCTCCACTACCTAGTTCACATTAATTATGCCAGTCACGTTAACAGTGCGATGGTTTGCTTGCGCACATTTGCTTCACGTTCGAAGTCAAGGTCAATTTGGGAAATTATACACATGCAGAGTCTACGATTCCTTGATCACTTACTCTGCGTGCCAAGTGGAGGTGAACAACATCAAATATAAGACATCAATATTGTCAACGATCGGATAACACCACAGGATGGCTCATCGATGACGCCGTTTCGAAATGTGACCATCTCAGTGTTCAGTTAGATAAAATGAGTATTGTCGTTTGTCGATTTGACGATCTCTTGAACCGTAAGCACGGTTGTCGAAAGCGTCATCCTGAATAGTGGCATGCCTTAGTTACTGGATTGACCGCATTCCTAATATTTGTAAGCCTTTTTTAATCTTACTTTATCCCACATTCTTCCGTTTTGTCGAGCGTCTTCAAAGGTATCTCAGAGCAACCAGTTCCTGAAACCACAGCACCACGTTGTCAGGCTCCTGGCCGTTTACGACTCAATAAATGGATGGGTCTAGGTGTCAGGTCGGCAAACAGTTCGCGCTGTTTGTGAAGCGAATGTATTTATGCTCGTCTGGAATCGTCATGCAAACTAGTGGAACAAATACAAGCATATTAAAAGCGTCATCAGCATGCTGACTGTTGATTATGTTGCGCTAGCTAACGACATCTTCTTGAACTCGTTTGTTGTAATGGTGACCAAACGGGGTCTATACTCGGAAGAAAACCAACCGTCATACGTCTAGTATGTATCCCCAACAACGTATTTTCAACTGAGAATGGTAGTAAGTGCTCTTCTCGGTGAAAAACATTTGCATAGTTATAGAACATTAAAATAAGCCTGTCCCACTTACAGTGGCGCTTTCTCTCGATTTATTAGGTTAGTCTTACTAACCCAATGACCTGGTACTTGCCTTCCAAGAACCCTCAGAACAAGAAGTTTAACTTCATTTTTAAAGATCAAGTAAGGACGTGTATAAGCTATTTGTTAAGTTGCCTACTAGATCATGGGTTTCTGAAAGATTGGAAAACCGAGGAGGTCTCATGCTCATCTTCAAGGGCTGCCAGCTATCGTGAAAGCCAACAGTACTCTACAATTAGTTTTGTGCTGTTGTGTTTCATCAGCGTAAGAATCACTTGAGAGTCAAGCGCCTTTCATTATATGTTACTTCCTTCATGCAAAATTATCGATGCCATACAAACCAATACTGCTAGGTGGATTAACTAAACTAAGCGAAAAGGAACCGGTACTTTCACAAAATCTGTCAGGAAGTTATTTACTGGATTCATCCAAGAATGACAGTCGTTTCTCACCGACTACCTGACAGATGTTAGGAAGTAAGTTTTAACAAGCTGACCCTCAGCAACAATTGCTTCCCGAGTGTAATACTAACAGTTCAGCCAAATAGAACACGCAGCTCACTCTCATTTTCATTTAACAAGCACACAAACCAAAGGGACATCACTTGGTAGTAAATCTCGGGGTTTAAATTCGCAGCTCTACGGCATTTCATTAGTAACACGTTTCAGCAAACAAACGTTCTTGACGGCTTATTTCACTGTTATGACGGAATAAAGGGAGGTCTGTAGACTGGCTTTATGCCAGAGCAACAGTAACCTTAAATTTATGTATATACACAGTAAAAGTTTGGTTTGGACATCTTTTCATGACGAGATGTGTTGTCAGCCGGGATTTTAAACAATTCAGTCACATCTCCCATGGGCACTGTAGCCAATGTGGGCGTGTAACATATATCAGTAGGCAGTTCACTGTCTGGTTCTCAAGCTTTCCACCTTACGCACCACGATTTAGGTGGGATGAACGTAGCCTCCGACAACTCCGGTGTTAGGGTAGGTGTTCTGAAATGTTCAGAAAGCGATCTTCCCGAAATCATTAGCTATTTGTTTGTGATTGGCAGGTTGCATCTGACATTCAACATTTTAAAGACAGTAAACCTCGGCTGAAAGTTGTTCCTTGGGCATATAAAAAATGCTATACCTTTAGTTAGAGTAAATTGGCCGAGCCACTTTACATGCAGACTGTTGATGAAGGCTTACAGTTACTCCAAAAGACTACTGTATCCCGGCATTACTATAAGATATGAACGGAACCCGGATCCAGTTAATGTCAGTGAGGGGAAATTATAAAGGATTTTGAATGTTCTGCTTTCAGGTTGAGCTGGCAAGCGTAAATTGTTCTTCAATGAAGCTAGGCAGGTTCGTTTTAAATAGACAGGCTTATGCGGAACAAACTAAAGACTATCAGGAAGTCGACTGCCACCCAAAGCGATTGCCGAAGGTGTTCTCATTGTTGGCGATGATATTGTCCCTGCTAATTCACCTATCTTCCACCGTTTCATCAACAGCCTTTAGTGGCTGGACTTCATCAATGAATGAAGTGAATTATTCTAAATTAACGTTTTCACACTGAAGGCCAACAGTCGTCGTCCGGCATGTTCTAATAGTCCTATTCGAGATGCACACTGCAATGCCGCCGCCTAGCATATTTGCTGTGTTGCACGCATTCAAAAATCCATTGTCAATCACGTATATATCATGTTTTTGGACAATTTCTTACCGACTTGCAGTATGTATGTCCAATTATTATGACGACGAAATGTTATCAGTGTTTCTTATCTTATTTCCGAAGTAAAGCGGTTCTCATCACAGCTAACCTGTCTGTTTTTACCAGTTTGTCGTGTACTTTCTTTCGTCGCCCGGTCACTCTAGCCTTCCAAAACATTCATCAAACGATGAATATTTATTTGGTTTAACTATGGGTTGTCGTGTTAACCCAATCAACCACTTGCAACAGCAACTAACAACAGGACTGTATAACTGCACTTTCGATCTCACATCAGGTACGTCCAAACTGTCATATGTAAACGGCCAGCTACATCTACTCATGAATACTACTCATATTTGTTGATCGTCCCGAGAGGAAACAAATCAACTGTTCTGTCGACTTAATGCGATGATCCCCCGTTTACAACTTCGTCCCAAGTTGAAAGCACAAATACCATTGAAGTCGGCCAATGAAATTTGTATAGATAAACTGAATAAATTGAATATCACTCATAAGTGATCAGAGCTGTCGCATTTCCACAGACCTTATACTCAGCCCTTTTCGTGAAGGGCACTGGATTCGAGTTGTGATCTTCTCAGAGCTCACCTGTGACTTTTTTTCTAAAGGAGTTGGCTAGAATATCTTTGAGGATGTAAAAGCTGTAAGTGATATTCAACTTATAGCGACAATATTTTCCTACTATTTATCAGTAAGTTCAGGTAGATGGATTCTTTATTTGTTCATTCGACACGGATTGCGCCCTCAATCGTAATCTCACCGCTGGTCTAATTATTTGGCAAACCATCCCAACTGGCGATCGTCACCCAATGATGACTGTTCATTCCGTTCGCTCATAGAGTATACGAATAACCCCCACCTGATTCAGTGTCCATACGCTAATCTAAAACTCGGTTTGAACTCAAAGCAATTCTGAATGATCTTTTATTGTTGAATCGTTGGCTTGTGATGAGAAACTGTCTGCCACTAATAATGTGGAGACGTTTTATCGCTGAGTGTCGTGCAGCTGCAAACGTCCTGGTATACTTCTCACCTATTCTGAACCGATTCGCGAGTGGAAAACATAAACATTCGCTTTCTCAGCAATGTTTCTGTGATATAAACAAACTCCAACTCAGTTCCAATAACTCCGTCAGGTAATTTTTTTGCTACCTCCTCTTTCATAGATAGTCAACACAAACTATTTTCCGAAAGTTCGCAGGATGGGCATTCCATGGGAGTAAATTTTCGTTATTTTTAACTGTAGTGTTTAAGAAGGTATAGACTTTTCATGTACTCCCATTCAATGATGGGCACCAAGCTTGTGTCTCGTTCTTTTCGCTAAAGGTGCATACCCTTCCCACGGTTTGGCTTTGACCTCCCTTCGGAGTTCGCAGAGACTTACACTATCGCTTTTGCAAATGCTGGTCCAATCACAGGACCACTAAGCTTTTCGATGTAAAGGTTCGGTCAAATGAATGACGAATGATCGTTTCACGCAGTAGATAACTGGTTCCTTAAAACTGCAACAAACCACAACTAATGTGAACTGACTTAGCATTCTAGTCGTGATCTGCCCGAAGCTACGACACATACAGACAGGCTGAACGATTGATTAATGTAATTGATCAACAAAGAATGGCTGACCATATGCCCAAGTGGTTGGTGCGCGCCATGACGCAACAGGCAATGGCAACAGAACGAGTGAGACGAAATCCTACCTGATCCATAGCATAGCACATCATGGAAACAGGTCACGTTGTTGACCTCGCCAATTCGTTTCATGTGTTGTTGCGTAATCCGAATCCGAAGTTGCTTGCCTACTCCAAAGCTATGCTAATCAATACTCGCAGTCCGGTCCTGTGCGTGCATAAACTGTTGACTCATGCAGTTTGTCTGCCCTGGAACTGATAACAATCCTTGTTTTGTGTAAACCCAATTGTTGATTGTTTCTATTGTTGTTGCTATCCGCATGTCCTATATATTCCAATGTTTTACGTTCGTGACTGAAGAGAGTAAACGAAATGTTAACATTTCGCGACGTATGTCTTCTATCGTTACTGGTGAATTGGATCAAGGGAACGCAGTGTTTTAAAATTCAACAAAGTATAGACAAAATGTTGACTCACACGAAGCATTGCACATGAAAAAGTTTGTCTCGTGATGACACAATATTTTCTTCAGAGTCAAACGGTTCAGCGCAACGGTCACATAACGGCTGGGTCCCCTGCGATCTGGAGAGTAGAAAGGCAAATAGATTTTGACGACAACTTTTCGGTCTCCATATGTTTTTCTTTCTACAACTAGTCATTGACAAAGGTCATTCGTTTATTTAGAAAACATAGTCAAAAGCATCCCGGATTCTCTGAAAAAATTAGGGTACGACAACTGAATTCCCAAAGTCTTCGGAATGAAACCAAAAGCCTTCATATTTTTTAGGGTAGCTTGTCGCAGTTTCTTGGAACACTATAATCTGTGCAAAAGCACCCTCCGACTACCTATCTGAAGCAATCTCAATATACACATCATTGGAATATAAACCATTCACCTTGCTAATTGCAACAAAATAAATATGAAAACATTAACTGGGGTGAGTCAGAAAAACGGTCAATAGAGGTTATGGGCAGCGTGCTTGTTATCAGTTACGCAATCACTGTTCCAAATCGTGGGCCTTATTGATTGTGAGCCGGAAGACATTAAATGTCCGCACGAACTTCTTCTGAGCACAGGGGTCAAGGTTGCGTTATCGGATACTAATGGCCTCGGCAACAGTCAACATTCGGAATCTCATCACTTTTGATTGATTCCTTGGAACTCGATAGACAATCTGAAAGGCGTCCTTCTTACTGAGAGAATGATTAGTCAGTCAAATGAGCAATATTCGCGCTTGTAACCGTTTTAACCACACCACTATTCAACCACGCAGGATGATGTTCACGCACTCTATCAGACAATCGCCTTGTAGTACGACCAATGTATGATGCTCGACACGAGCAAACAAATGAGTACACACAATAACTGGTTGTAGAACATGGAAGTTTGTCTTTGACTTGTGACATGATAATGGGTGTTGAACGGAAACTCACGCACAGTCGGCAAACAAAGTAGGTTGTTTCGACTGACTTTTTGAGCTTTCCCGAGATAACTTCGGTCATGGGATCTCCCTTGAAAGAAAGACTAACAAACGCAAGCTTTTTTATTCACAGAGGGTGGTTTGAGTTTCAACTATATCACCTGCATCGCCTTCTGAATGAAACGCACTGGATAGCGATTCTGCCTGAACACTTTTTGTAGAAAGTCCAGCTCAGCTTGTAAAGGGTTGTAATCAGTGTTGTAATTAGCCTGATGATCAAACACAGAAAACAAGTCTTGTTCGCTACTTTGTCGCTCTCATGATTTCATTGAGTATTTTCGAACGCATTTACCATGGGGCAAAATTTATCCAAATAAACGGGTGTTTAAATCTTCTAGTGGGAATATTTGGACACAGTCGGTCAAGTCAGCAACTCTGACTGTGTTTAAGGTTCAACGAGCGTCAGAAAAACGGGCTAAAAGCCATCGCTCAATAGGGCCAAAAGAGTCAGGTTTTGTAATTTCTTCAGCACTTATTCCAAGGAGACAGCAAATTAGATTGTCACTTGCCACGTTTTGCACATTAAGGCAGACCACTAAAATACTTGACAATAAGTAAATCCAATCAGTAAACATCAAATCATTTATCATAACTTACTCGGTATGCGGTCGAACGTGATCGCATTTGCCCAACTGGAAAATCTATATAGTCATCCATAATAGTATTAGTGACAGGTATGTCCGACTGATAACGTTTAAGAGATTTCCAATTTTCACTTTGCATTGAATCGTGGTGCAACGAGGGAAACTAAGAGATGAATTAATCAGGTGGTGTACTACTGTTGTGACCACAAAAGACGCTTGGCTTGAGAATTCGTCGACTGCACAAACGCCCGTATAGGTCATGTCAAAAATCAAACCACAAACGCGTATACTCATTTGCAAGTTAGATATGCATTCACATCCATCATTGTCATTCGCCTTGGTGGGACTTCTGCCGAGCGCGTACACACTATTTCGATAGTCTCTCCTTGTCCTCCGTCTTCCTGGCGTTC
>JTDE01000304.1:49892-61289 GCA_014338405.1 Paragonimus skrjabini miyazakii
ACTAATGACAAACTACTAATGACTGTTATAAGAGCCCCACTCCGTTTGGGGGCCTATACGTTCTGTTTTAACAAGTATACACCTCGTCGCTCTCCTTAGGTGCTAAGTTGCTTCAGGTTGATAAACGCTGTTCAACAGCAATAATTTTTCTTATTTTACAGAAGCTACTTTTTTGGAAAAGGAATCTACGATAAAAAGGTTTTAACTCATTCTTTTGAAACCAATATCACTGACGGCAAATAAGTCGATTTGAACTTAAAATAAAATTCTTTTTTTAAAATTTTTTTAGCAGAATTGATAGTAAAGTACAACTGAATGATGATACTTTAAAAAAAAATCTGATATGAATCCAAATACGTGTTCGATATCTTGCGGGTACGGCTGTTGACTGGTCATACACAGATCGAGTAAAACTTTTTTCAAGTTGTTTAATAAATTCATTATGGTCATGGATATCTCACTGAATAAAATTTAGCTGCAAAGTGTATTGCAACGTTTGGCCACCCAATCCCCTAACTGAAAAATTCACTCATGGACAGGACATTATAAGCACCTTTTAAGTTGATTCCGATACACTAAAGAGAGTTTTATTTTGTGCTTACTTAACAAAACGACAGCGAAAGTAATGTAAATCAGGCACAATAAGAAAATAAATAAAACAAACCGGAGGGAAACTGTCTGCAAAATAAGCATTCAGAAAGAGACAGCTTTAATTGAGAATATGGAATTGAAAAATAATGAATCATTGGTGGTGACATCAGAAGAGCCCTCTTCTATCAGGCTAGCATGTAGGGATTATACACTCACTAAACAGCCCACTTGTAGGTTGACATGGACATTACCAACGACATGTTATACTACGCGGATAATCGTTTTATTCGATAGTAGACTGATATGGCCGACACAACTTGACGTTAGTTTACCAAGGTTTTCCTTAATGATCTGCATTCGCTGTTGTCAAGCCGACCGACTCTTGATAAACCGCCTGGTGACCATCCAGCAGGAACATGATGAGGTCCAGAAGCGGCTTCGGGATATAAATGAACACTTTTACGGTGTAGATAGATCCCAGTTGCTCGGGAGTAACAAAATCAGAGTGGATGATGTTTTCAAAACTGCTTACGAAATGCCCAGAACAGATTCAGACTGGTAGGAAGCCACTGTTATCGACAGGACAGACGATGGCAAACGAGAACCCAGTTGGCAGCCTACCTCTTGTTCCATCTACGTAACAGCCCACGGTTGATAGCGTCTGTTTCCGGATTTTCCTATCAGAATGACGGCAGTCAAAGAATGTGTACGCGTAAATGTGACCACATGTGGTTTGCACTGAGCCACATGCAGTTTTGACCACATGCCTGATGGAGTAATGGCCGGAGGCACAGATGTAGTAGCTATTTTAGGCCCGCTGATAACTACCGGTCCAGTTACACACACAAACCGAGCAAACAACTGGCTGTAGAAAGAAACTAACCACTGATTTCCTCTTAACAGTAAAAAGTCAAGGTAAGCTACCAAAATATACCAAGGAAAGTCAAATGAGGCAACCGCGTTATATCTTCATAATTTATGAACTTTCACAAAAGTAAGAGACATTTTAAAGTGCTTTAAAACTTTAAAAACTGTTATTTATCCCTGATTCATGAAGCATCATGAGTTTAAAATATAAACTGCCTTCAGATCTTGTCCTTATTCCCGCAGTTAGAGCTCGACACAACTCACAAATACTAATGCACTACCCCATAGTCAGACAGTCAGTCATGCATTTTCCGAAATTCTGGATATTCTTTATTATACCTGTCAAGTTTTACCTATAATCCAACTGAACTTCTTGTACATACATAGTGCTGGTGAGAATTTTGAAAAACAGCTGTCTGTACTGTTGACTTATTCATAAATCTTATCGTGTAATTTGAACCACTGGCGCTCGCAAACTTTGATCGTATAATAATAATCAACCAAAAATAACTGTTCCTGGCTTTAGTTGTTCTACGTTAGTAATATCTTTCGGGAATCTTCTTCGTAGAAATTGGAAACAGTTTGTTCCCTTGAGGAACTTGAATTAAACAGTGAGAAGACGCAATTAATGTGATGTTCTCCGGAGTAACATTCCGTACATTCTGATCACACATGAACATGTAACTAATTTTAAACAAGTCAACATTCTACAGAGTGAAAGTCATGACTTAAGAGATTAAACGGACGGACACAAAAACTGGAAATAAAAATTGTGGGAATGCCGACTGCCAGGGTAGCCGCAGTGTCAACACAAATCGTTTTTGAACACACAGGGGGGACTGTGAAGTTTAATAGCCAAAGCAAACTGGAGTGTGCGTTTTCAGTTGCTTCGTAAAATCACCGAGAACGCGTCAGGAACTTTGATTTTGTGTCTTGTTTGTACTGTGTGTCTTGCAACCGAAGATGCGGGGTGCCATCCATTGGCATCTATGCAGACGCCTGGCGTTTCTAACAGTTTCCAGCCATTTGGGAACATGCTCCTTAATACGAACAGCTAGTTGTCGGTTTGTCCTCCCTATGTAGCTCATACTGCAGCTACACGAGTATTTGTCTAAACATTGAGATGTGACAGACATACACTGTTTGTTCGTAGCCGGAGCGATTGGTAGAGTTCTTGTTCGTTGCATTATACACAGCTTTTCAACGTTATAAGTCCTGGATACAGCGGCCGTTAGACGCTTCTTCATCATTGTCGACCAGCTGTCCCCTATAAACGGAAGTTCTAAGTACACTGTCCTTTTCGGTACCGTCATCACTCCTACAGTTTAGATGACGGCTTTGCTGTGCTTTTCAATAAATCTCAGGGGGTACCCGTTGCCCTGCAAAGTGTCTGTCAATAAGCTTAACTCTAGCTGCAGGTTGTCTTCAGTGCAAATTCTCCGTGCTCTGTGGAAAAGCGTCCTGACCAGGCTTCTGTTATGCTGCACCGAACAGAAGCTTTCGAAACGCATGTACTGTCCAGTCGAAGTAGGTTTCCTGTAGACGGATCTCCCTACCGTGCTATCTGGTCTTCAAGTGACTTGAATGTCCACGTACGAAGGACATTCATTTGCTGTGGTCTCTCCCGTCAGTTGTAAGTTCGGGTGAGCCTGGTTCCACTTCGAGAATAATGTATTTGATTCACTAGAGCACTCGAAGATGACTAGAGTATCATCTACGTAGCGTCTGTACACCACTAGTTTTGACAGGCTTTCTCATAGTGTGGATTCTACTTTGACTATGAAGAAATCCGCTAGAAGTGAACTCAGCGGACTGCCCATTGCAATCCCGTCCACTTGCTGGAAACTATATGTTTGGAAGTTGAACCTTACATTATGTGTGCATAAAAATAACAATGATTTCAGTTCGATCACCAGGATAGGAAAAGGAGCACTGCTGCTTACAACAAATTCGCAAATGCTTTCAACTGTCTCATGAGGCGGAATGTTAGTAAAGAGGGATATCACGTCAAATGAACACCTCAGTTTATCTCGGACATTTAAACCATCTGTACAATTAATAAGTTCGAAACTGTCCTTCAGACTGTACTTACTGAACTGTTTTCTGACTGGTTCCAGCAAATCAGCTAACCAACTGGCTAATTTATACTGTGGTGCGTTACACTTCGACATAATAGGCCGAAGTGGGTTTTGGACAGTCCGTACATATGCAGTGTGCGTGTGGCGATTGGTTTCACCAGCCTGCATTGATCGACAGACATGACGCCATTTATCCTCAACCCTTCCAGGCTGCAGTATATTTTCTTTTCCACTACTTGGACGTTGTCAGGATTATCATCCAGAAGAAACTTTGTGTCATTAAGTCCCTTAATCCAAGACTTCCGCTCTGTGGTATTTTGACTCGTTTAAAACTAGCTGCTTTTCCACGTATGATCAGAATGTACGAAATGTTACTCCGGAGAACATCATAAGATTTGCATCTCCTCATTGTTTTGTTCATGTTCTACGTTACTCAGCACTAAGTTCCCGGAGATTATGGAACAAGAATGCAATGATGAGGAAATACCGGATGAAAAAGAAAATGATGAGAATAGTTATAATAATATGGGTTTTTCTGGTCTGAATAAAAATAGACTTCAAGAGGGAGAAGAAATGAAAGGAAAAGGCGTAATGTCGTGAAACTGATGAACGGCGAGAATCATCAAGATGTTATGAACACCAAACAATGAAAGGTTATTGGAAAACAGTAAAAATTGTCAACATTTGGTAATAGTTATGATTATAAATAAGATGTGAGCTGCGATGTGCCAGAAAACTCTAACCTAGGTGGATTTGAGGAAAAGAAGTCCCAACGGAAAAGCGTAAACGTACCTGATGATGACGCAATACATTAGTGGAAGTAGGATGTTTATTTTCATGATAGTGTTTCCACTGACGCATTTGATAAAAAATTAGGAATCATAATGGCTGATGAGGAGCTATCCGTAGCTATAGTAATGCTGAATGGGGCGTGAGCAAATGCTTCGCACGCAGTGAAACAAAACAAATTTTATAAAGAGAGGTAGAAAACTAGGATACAAAAAGAGGTGGACGATTAGAATGATGTAAATGGAGTCGTGTCTTGACTTTTATGGTGATTCGGTGAACTACTGTGGAGGAGACTATGAATAAGATGAATTTCTCTAACATAAATGAAGTTTCTAGAGATAATGATGAGCATACCGTTCTGTTGTTAGGACAATATGTAGGACGTATATTACGATCATGGATAGAATAAAAGGAATGAGGAAGTGGACGTTGCGGTAGGTCAAAATAAACCATAACGCGAAGTAAACGATTACAAGGATCAGTGTGTGATATGGCCTTAAGTATGCTACGGATATAATGGAAAAATCCAGTAACCAATAGGGGAATTTCCGTGTGATATCTTCGATCACTATTTGCAGTAATTTTTAGTAACTGAAACACTACATTGTTTGCTGAAGTGAACAAGATGTGCGATTAATAGTTTATTGAGTCAACTAAAATAACAAACGTTTTATCACATAGTCTCAAATGTCACAAGGGCATGCTATCAGTTAGATCAATTTGTTCCAATGGTAGCTGATCAGTTAAATCCATTACATGTTAAGTAAGTTTGACTCACTCTTCTGTGGACGTAGGGATTAAGGCCATCTTCAAACTTGCATTTTGACAACAGTGCTTGAAATGGCGCCAAAATGTCACTCAACATATTTTAGTGTTCTTCAACATAACAAAAATCGATGCGTGCGTGTGTATCAGCTACCACTCCAGGAATGTAGGGCGCTCTGTCAGGTGAAGCAAAGACATCCAACAATATTCAAGATTTAAGCGCCCTTAAATATTTTATTTGTTCTGAGGCAACGTGTGCAAACTTCATTTTGAACGTACTGTGTGTAGTGCCATCAACTTCAAGTGACCTGACATTCCTCACGTGACACGACATGATCTTATTCGCCAACTATTCGCTGGAACAAGGAATGCGCAAAGGCGTGTGATAATAAGGTCAACCGTAGGCCATGTTTGAACAGCAGCATTTGGATGCTCAAACGAAACTTTGAATTGAAGCTGATCAAACTAAGTGGATCAGTCTAGTCGACTAGACCTGGTGGGAAAGAATTAGACTAGAAGCTTTGAATTAACAAAGAACAAGGCCTCATATTTGTTGTTCTTCCTCCTCCAAATCCATAGTCACACCAGGTAAATCAGTGAAACTGTGGGATTCATTACATAAAACTGCAACGGACAGCAAAATGTGGGTTAAAGGTATACACACAGCAGCTTACAGTGCTCAGTAGTCACTGAATGAGGCTGTTTGAGACTTTTCAGATATCAAGGTGGCAGTGAAACTCTCACGTACAACTGAATAGCTTTAGTTCGTCTATTGGAGTTTGTAACAATGTGCTACAGTGACATGGCTCAACTCATTCCTAATACATTGATTGCAATGGTTTTTCGTTAAAGTTACTTCTTTTTGCACAGGTCGCGTAAGATTAACTATCGTTTGACTGATGTTTGGTGCTCCATGTCATAAATGTCTGCATCTGTCAACTAACATGTTAATTCCTGCCAAGAGAAGTAGTCACCACGGCTGCAAATGACTGCCTCACAGTTTTATTAGCATCTCACATAGTGGTTTGCTGATCAAATTCGTGTCATACTGTTAGATTTAGAGATAAAATAACTTTCCATAACAACATATAATTAACACTGAATAGCACACCTTCGCGGTGATATAATTATGTTCAAGATGGTTGGTTATAACCCCATTTGTTGTTCATGAAGCCTTGAAAACCATTTTGCAGTTTTTAATGAAGATATGCTAAGCCTCATCGGTACACTTTGTTTATACGTTCATGTAGTTTATGCTGTCGCAAAAGTGAAAAACACATGAATCCAGTTCGTTTTGAGGATCCTGTAGGGTGTGCTTTTTTACTGAGAATTCTCTGAAAATGTATGTTGTATTTTTTCCGACCATCTCTGGTTTGTTATCGTTTTCAGCGTTTTGTAAGAATTTCGTGAAATCAGACAATGTTGTTTTCAGTGTATTGTGCAGTACGGTACATCCAGTATGCTCCCATAGGAAGATTTATGTGGGAGGAAGGTGACTGTACCTAGCTTCATAAATCGGTGTCAAACAGCTTCGGCGATTTGTTTAACTGTTATTGTGAACGTTATGGTAGTATTAGCATTGACAGACGGAGGTGTTAAGCGTAAAAACCCAAAAATGAGTCGTCACATTTGAAATTGCGTCTGGACATTCGTCGCTGTGTAAAATCGCAGCAATTAAGATCAGGTGTTTTGCCCTAAAGATGGCGATATTGCCCATGAACTTTGTGGAAATCTCAGCTGGCTTTGATGGGCTTTTCCACAGTCTGATTCCTTCTAAACTATATCAGATATCTCAGTCAAAAGTTGATCACTTTCTAAGGTTAGTACTCACCTTCCAACCCCATTTTTTACTCAAAATTATTTATTGAGCATTATGTTTTCATGTTATCTTTACAGCGATCGTATCTTTTTATGCCACTGTTTTTCCGCTCAGTCCATTTGAATTCCTGGCCTGGTTCCAGGTCATTCTAGTTCACAAACTTATCGATTAGACGTTTTGCCAGGTTCAGTGACCGCGAGTATCATCCCGCCAATTAAAAACTAGTGTACATTTAACTTTAAATGGCTCGGTTATCATATAAATGAAAATGTGGGACCTTCGAGGAACAAGCCAAAATTCCTATTTTACACAGGATAAAACATTCTAGATTCAACACTGCCTCACTTACTCGTAATTCCACGAGGCCAACTCTGATTGTTCGTAAAGCTCGCAGACCGCCTGCACGTTTCTCTGTGGGAAGATCCGTGTAAGTTCCGGGTTGATTGGTTCACAGGTGGACCAATGAGGTACGTGCCCAACAAGATCAGTTGTGATGACCGGAACATTCGCATAAACGGTTCGTCGAAACCAGTCTTCACCCGTATGTTGTGCACCCATTTTGTCTACTTCATTCGTAAACTTAACTCGCAGTTTCTTCGGCAAAGCACAGATTCTAGCTGGTAGCATTGAAACGAGAGAGTTTTGAGCCCATGTATGCAGTTATCTACCTCCCTGTACAGACTACTGCATACACAATTTACTACCCAACGTTAATAAGCGCTCCGTAATTTCCCGCTGTTGTTCTTGTGCAAAATGTTTTGTTCATTAAAGGTGTGACAGGTTCAGCTTTAGACTGACCAATAGACTTAAGTAAGACATCAGACAATCCCACACCGACTGGTGTTGCTTTTGACTTTTCCTTGCTGCCAACCACCTAATTTGTTTCCGTCCATAGAAAGCCCAGTCCATCTATATAAACACTGGGCACGTGACCGACATTTATCTCTGAAAAAAGCGGGACGTTTCATGCAAGTGAGCGTACATACATACACAGTAATGGAAGCAATCACAAAAACGAACACCGGCGGCATCCAGATCACGAGGAACTGACGAAGATGTGGGCAGAACCCCTACACATCCCAAACCACTTTCACACTATCGTAAACACCGTTGATGACCGTTCAGACACAGCAACTTAGTTCACCTATTGATTTCCGATCATCGCCCTAGTCACCATCAGTGGATTGGATGGATTTGCGTTGGAACCATCACGGACACGCAAAAACATAAATCCACAAAACCTGTCTGTAACACGCCAAGCAGTGTGACAGAGAGTGTGTGTGCACTGTTGCACGATTCCGGTAACACTTATGTGTTATGAAATCTTCAGACAAAACCAGTCCACGTCAAGTCAATACGTTGGTCAATCGGATGATAAAATTTAGCGGTTTAATGTGGCATTTTAAGAGATATCTTTGAAAAATTAAAGCATCCTCTATGGAAGTGTGAAAAATTGTGCTAACTAAAAAACGAGGAAATACTATAGCGAGGTTTTTGATGTTTTCACTCGAAAATCGAGAAAAGAGCACATGATATTTTTGTTGATTTACGACAAAAATTGTAGTAGCTCACTTCGTTACAGGTAATCATAAGTCCGGTTTATGTTTTATCATGGTAGGTTCTTTATGGAGCAGTCTTTAGTTGCAGGTTATTCATGTTTAGTTTTTTGCAATGGAGTGCAAGTTTCTATTCCATGTTGGATTTCCATTAATCTGCTGACCAGCGTGCAAACGGGATAGTGATTTCAGTGGAAGTGCCTGTATACAGCAGTAAGAAGAGTTACCAAGCAAAAATCCTGGAGTAGACAGCTTTTCTGTAAATGAAACATTTTTACAGACTACCTGATATGTCTCACTTATGAACAGCTGTAATACGTATGCGCCCATCTGTTTTGAGCTGTACTAAGAAATACACTGTTTGGAAGTTTCTATCAAGTATCACATAGCACATAGCGACGATCGTTTAATACGACTCACGTCGAAAACAAACTTGTGGACCTCAAAAAGATGTCAGCTTTTATTTTGCAGCAGATGAATACATCTGTCGGTGGGTAAAATACACACTTGCACGTGTTTTACAAGCAATTTATAAAATGTTGACAAGGAGTTCGGTTGTTTTACACAAAGTGCCAAACTTCTGAGTTTAGTAAGTGTTTAAACCGTGGTTTTAACATGTGGAGTCGGAGGTAGAAAAGTATTTCTGAACAATTTATCCATTTACAAAAGAGTGCTAGACTCTTTTTTGTGAAATATGTGGAAATTGGCAAAAAACCGACGCACTGATTGTCCTCACAAGATGAAAGAACGTAAACATCCAAACATGCCTCAACAATAAAAACTGGTGTTCACGGTGAAGACTTTTCAATTATACGGTGTTCCTCTTTAAGGGGGACTAATTATGAAAAGAACTGCTTCCAATATGAACGACGCGACCACAGGGCACATTTAGAAGTAAAACATCACTTCTGTGACCCTAGAAAGCAATGACCATCAGCCTCCGTGCACTGAGACCTCCTGCGTGGACAACAGCACTTTGAACCGTTGAATTGACCATTCTGTCTCTACGTTTCCTAGCTCGGTCCGTTTGTATGTGTTTTCACTCTGCATTGTCGAGTACTACATCTTTATCCGTACCTGTTCTTCTAGTTCTTCAAGCCACGATACCAAAATTGTAAGTGTCTGATTCCGTAAATGAGTCTAGTTTCATAGCTTGCAAACTGATCGAACAGCTAGTTGCAGGTACATATTTCGTCTGATATGGACTCATTAAATTCACCAATAACAAACAAGGTAAAATAACGTAACTGATGGAATAACTTCTGAAGGCAAGTAGGACACGTATGAACCTGAATATTTGCGGACAGCTAGTAACATCCACCGAGACCGAAGTTCTGTATGAATTGAGAAAAACGGAGTCAGCAACGACTGAAACTTTGGGTTGGTTGTTTACTACCAGCGTAGAAAGTTGCCACGGTTCTTAACTAAACCTGAGGCTAATTTCTGAATTTCATGCGCGGGTGTAAGCCACGTTCATAGTTTGCTCCCCAAGGTCAGCGTGATTGGAACAAGTCTACCACGTTAACGTGAATCATTGGTGAGGGGTAGTTTAGTATACTTGATGATTTAGATGAGCCCATTTTGTGGAAATTCATGACTTTAGCTGTATTCCAATCAGCGACAGAAACGGCACGTCCGAACTTGTTTGACGTAAGCCCTTGGCAATCCTTCTAGGTATAATGTATATAAGGTGTGGACCATACTGTACGCGGCAGTTTGTAAGCTTCAATCTTGTTATGAATAACGTGGCATGTATTTCGAAGAAATTTATGCTGCGCTCCTTACCACAAAAATGTGAATGTACTGGGGAGTGGAGGCACCGCAGGTCAGTCTTATTCTAAACATCAGTGAACGCTTCATCAGAACAGAAAGAAGACACATATTGCGATATGCTAACATTTCATTCACTCTCATCAGTCGCGAACATAAAATATGCCAGTTATATACATCGTACAAATAGGGACAACCAGGGACTAAACACTCCTAAAAGCACACCAAGTACAATGTAATCACGACCGTGAACGTGGCAGTCACTCGGATCAAATCACGTGGAAATTGCTGCTTCAAGACTGGATTGCACGGCCAAAACAGAGGCTGAAGTGGTGGTAACACACGAACATCTGCGCTCTTTAGTACATTGCTTGAAAATGAAAATGGGCAGTAGGAGCTAGAATGTGTCAGCCAGTGCCGACCAAACATGAATAGACCCTGAATGTCGAGTGCGCTCTCTGTCCTATTTAAGTGTTTACAATTTAACAAACGTGTATTTGTTTCTCAGCAAACCTTCTACTGACGATCTACATGCTCCCTTTATCCACAGTGCTTAACTACCCTATGTACCACGTTTACAACCGATGGCAGTAGACCACTTGCAAACAACTCTTAACATGCCTTTATTCTGATCAGGTGAGTCGATTGGAGGAAACCCAGTATATCAAGACCCTAAAAGACCCAATGTTTCAAAATGCTAGGTGACTCTTGGACAAGCGAAGTTTAGTTTATACAGGATAAGTTCCACATGATGAGGGTCCACCGTCAAAACGCAGACTGGGCGAAAGAAATTTGGGCTGTGTGGGCTCTGTTTTATAACGCTTTGTCACCGTAGTGACTAGCCCCAAATATTTAGTTAAAAACGTACTACTATAAAATATTTAGTAGCGTCAACATTTCGACAATTACTCTGTTTAGTGACAACAGCAGCTTACACCTTGTGTATGTCGCATCCCCATAGACTATCCAGTCGGCCCCTTTCGAACAGCAGAAGCACTAGACTCAAGTTTCGCTCTCATTAGAGCTCGTCAGTAGTGCATATCATCGCCACTGCCGGGACTAGAACCACGGACATTCAGTTCATGAGGCAACCGTGTTTACCACTGCGCCATTGATCTCACGTTAGGCACGACCGAATTATCATATGTGAACGCTCAACCAC
>JTDE01000304.1:66037-106022 GCA_014338405.1 Paragonimus skrjabini miyazakii
TCAGAACGTTTGGCATAACATCTTTATTGTCTATGGTCTCTTATACCTGTACAAATGCAACAACCCAACTGGTGATGTAACACAAAACTCCTACAGGGTCTTCTGAAGAAAGACTCATGTTATCGTTTCCGTTTACCCTACCAATGAGCGTACGTGTTCAGGGTGTTAACCTTAGGTTTAGCAACCTCGCTGAGAGCACCAAACTTGACAGGGTTATCTAAGTAGATGACCGTATTCTGTCGGTAGCACCTGTGGGAGTATCCGGGAAACGCTAAAACCGAATTTGGGGCCGTCTGGATGCTTATCGTCCCAAGGAAGTTAGTAAGCCTGATAGGAAAAGTCAACAATAAGATTACGCGCATGACAATACAAAAGACTGATCTTTATTCGGGATCAGCTGCTTCGCATACTGTGATTTGAAGACCGACTCCACAATCTAGGCTTCTACTATAGTCGGTGGGGCCCGGTTCTAGTGGATCACAAGAAAGGCAGAGCTGTCACTAATAGGTTTGCCGGACAGCTAGTGCCCCACAGTACACTGATCACTGTACGTAAGCATCTGCTTTTCGAAAGTGTTCAACAGTTGGCTATGATAAGCATCCGTGACAATAGGCTGCATCTGCTGAGTAGAATGCTCATATCTACGCTATGTGGTTGTTTTAATCTGTTAAGGATATGGAGGTAACGATTTTCTGTACAAATCGCCTATTTGGCTATCTGGAAATCTCCATTTTGGTGTCCCCATATATTTCAATTGCTTAAAGAAATCGCCATGTTCTGGTGGGTTCCTGACATAATATGTAGTTCGAATTATCACCCTAACGTCGCTGAAATGTCAAATGTCTCGATCTAGATCAGTTGGCGATCATTGGATGTCATCATCGAATAAGATTAGAACAAGCCTGAACCAACATGCTCCAAGACATATAGGTCGTATCTCATGGATTTGACAGTCTTATCCACATCATTTACTAGGATCATTAACCAGACCCTATCTTCCTATAGGACTTTATTTCTTGTACTTGTCTGCAGGCAAACACAACTGGTTCAAAAGCCTTGCTAATCTAGAAGCGTAAGCAATATCGTGAAGCTTAAGTACTAAGAACTTTGCAGAATTTAGGAAAACTCAACTCACATGCTTATTTTGGTGTCGTACCCTAAGGTCCGCGGGATGTACATCACAACACGGTGAAGTTGCAGGTCGTTGAACATATCTCGTGTAGTGAATAGGTTCTTCGAGAAGAATCACACATTCCTTTGCTCACCTCATTCAGAAAGCTTGACCCTATATTGGCGGAGGGACGAAATATACTACTGCAAACTACAAGTCCAGTAATAGGCGTCCAACCAACGTTGTCCATTTTCTTTACAAAGCACAAGAACACGTAAAGTTACGTTTTGTTGTTTGCGCATAACTGAGAAGTTGAGGTTAAAAATGAATGAGACTAAACAGACCGGTGAAGATGCCCCTCAAAATCAACCTTACATCAGCCAGCAACGGACATTCGCACAGTAATGCTTGTAAGCAGCTTATTGCTGGCCATAGAAGCTAGAATTATTTCTGTTCAGTTAACATGCGGCTAACAGCAGAAAGTAAAATTACTCAATTTGTGATTGCGCAACTCTGTTTTTGTCCGTAGAATTTGCTTTACAGGAGAGTGCAACTGAATCCTTAATCAAACGTGAATGGCAAAGTAAGGAATGCAAATGTTCATAAAAGGTATGTTCAGGAATTGGTAGCATCAGAATGATTACATATATGTTAAAATGAGATGAGGTATTACGTGTGCATTGGAAAGAAATAATATAGATAACCTACCTTGACAAAAGTCTCACGTGAAGTTTCTGAATTTTAAGATAAGTCCACGGAAGATTTCATCCGCATGCTTGCTGCCCAAGTTTTTCAAAGTATAAACTCAGTGTTTCCTTCATTTGCTTCTCAACTGATATACCAGTAATGTTGATGTCTGAGTATTTCGTTTGGTGTTGGAAGCGTTGGAAAGAAAATGGTTTGTAATATGTTCGTCCGGACATGAACGGTCAATAAGACGTAAGCGAGTGCTCACTGTAAGCCGTCGTACACTTGAATCTCTTGAAAACTAGAAAAAATATGGACGTATATATTCCAGCTTGTCCACCCAAATCTGTTTACTTATTTCATCAATGACCCATTTCTGATCAAACATCCTTTCATGCAACAAAAACGGTAACTCCCACAAGTTGAAACTAACTTCCAAAAATGGAACGGTTCTTTTGCCTCTGTTCACTTTTCGGAACA
The DNA here is from genome assembly GCA_014338405.1 of Paragonimus skrjabini miyazakii. NCBI lineage: Eukaryota > Metazoa > Platyhelminthes > Trematoda > Plagiorchiida > Troglotrematidae > Paragonimus > Paragonimus skrjabini miyazakii. The sequence goes on from JTDE01000304.1 coordinate 68,316, forward strand.
GGCTTATTTAAATCTGGCTTAAGCGACTGTGAATCTTGTCTCAGGATAAATCCATCAGCACGACTTATCTAGACTTTTAAGTCTGACAGCAATCTCGTGAGTAACCCAAAAAATGATTTCAGAGGGATATCAAAATGGATACTTGTTTCGAGGAACCTCCCTGTTTCAAATTTTATCATAAATAGGCGGACCTTAGGTACACTGCGTACATTCGGACTGTCAGACATCTTATAAAATGGCCGGTAGTATTTCAAATAGAACAGCGCAAGGCTTTCAACATCACGTTTAAGCGGACCACTTGCTCGATGCGTATGCTTGGTCTGTTTGGAAGTGAAAATCTACAGTGAACGGGAGAAGATCTGAACAATTTTTACCACAGTTAAATAATGTTGTCCTGTTTGTTGTCCGAACATTTGACTTGCTTTATCCTATAGTGTGTCCAAGCCGCACGACAGTTTTGTCTGTGATTTTCCACCTAGACCCTAAAATACAAACCAGTAATTCTTCAGTGGCTTACGTGACCCGCATAGTCTAACGCGAATGAACCCAAAACAGACGACACTACTAATGGTGACTGGTAATTCAGTTCCTCTCTTTGCTTGACTTAAGAGCTCTTCTCTCAGACTGTCAAATAGAACGTATTGCGGTACTCATTTCTAAAGTTAGGAACGGAATACTTTCAAAGTATCTGACAAGCAGTGGCGCTACGACTGGATTTGATTAAAAAACGTAACAATGTAATTTACTTCATGGGGCAAATCTCCCATGTGTGACTGATAAAGAATTCATCTGCTACAAAGTGATGTTCTGGTTGCAAGCAATTTTTAGTGAAGGTTGAAATGAGATTTCGTGACAGTGCCGGTAGGAAGTGATCTATTGACATATTTTACCCCGTTATTCATACTGGAAGTTATATTTTGAGGATTACAAACAACTAAAGCTTACATGTTTACAAAAACAAAACAATTCTCAGTGCATATGTACCTTGGTAAAATTCACAAATTCATCCATTCATCTTTCTCATCTAAATTGCATCAGCTTAGGCGAAATTTGAAAGCAAATTTAAACTTAGAGAGGCCATCAGTGTATACAGTTGTTTTCTTTCAACCCGTCACACGCTTCGTTACACTACGTTAGACATTTTATGTCGTTAGTATTTATTTTCAGCCCGGGGAATAACGCAGACGTGGGAGCCCACATTAATCCGTGTGACCTGCTAAATCTCCATTACAAGCGCTAAATGCCTAGCCGTCATCGGATGGTGGTACACTGTTTTGTATTTTCTTCCACAGAATTTCTAAAATAGTTGATCATTTACCAGTACTTCTGTCCTTCGTTGAACAAGTGGCTGGAGATTCCATCACCGGAGCTTCTGACAGACCAACAATCGCTTCTTCAAGAATCACTGAACGGATATCCCTCGAATTTGAGTGGTCCAACATTAGCAACCCTGAAACCGCTTCGAACACATTCAAGTTATCGATAATCCGGTCATTTTGATGTTTATTCCCAAATTTATTAGGGATAATCTTGATGGTTCCTTTATAATGAGGCTAGATTGTGCAAATCTTACTTTCACTAAGTTCAGTAAACCGTAAACGGTTTTCCATGGTATGCGCTTTTTGTGAGTCCAACCGCTTCCAGGAGAAGTTCTTTAGCTACATTTCTTACGCAGTCTTTCCGTTTTGCTAAGAACGTTTCCAGTAGACCTTGACCAGTTTAAGATATATATGTTTTGTTATTATTTATAATAAATTTAAATTTTTCTTACGAGCTACAATCGTTAACTCAAAAGTTTAATAAGTCAGCATCATAGGTAATGTAGACGTGACAGTGCAGTGTTGCGACTAATGCGACCAAGAATACATCGGTCGGCAGTGCACTGTCAGAACAGCGACAGGTGTGTAATAAACAAGTAAATTGGCTAGAATTTATACTTCTATTTCGTAAAAAGCTAGATTTCGGGTGACTGACGAACCCATCTTTCATAACGATGGGAATTCTCGAGCGCCTATCCTTTAGTTACTTCCGTATAACATATCAAGAAAACTTCGAATGGTTTCTGAACCAAAAGTGTGACACGTTCACTTCCAGAGTCATATGAAAGTGCAACAACATACTACCTTATAGATCATTTTCCTTCATAGCTGACATCCCGTGTTATGTGTCATCCTGTTTTACGGTACTACACTTGCTCGTCATCTTGGCAAAGTTCTCACAGCTGAAAAGTCATACTTTTGCTACACAGACGTAAGAATAACCTATGTACGTTGGCCTGCAATTTGGCAAACAACTTTGGGTGGCTGCGTCAGAAATTGCCATTTTTTGCACCTCTCTCGGTCTACGTTTTGGCATAACACAGTGTGACACCGTGCTTGACTATCTTTATTTTCATTCCAGAATCGGGGGTGTTCCTGGTGTCTAATTAAAGACCTTAATCTATACACACACAAACCTCCTGTGGGAGACCTCCAAAGAGTAAGATTGAGAGATCAACCCATCCTCATTCGACAGTCATTTTTATATTCATTGTAATACAGTATGTCTAAAGATAAGACATTGAAAATCGGCCCGTTTTGTCCGCTTTGTTCTATCGTGAACAATCGTAACATAAATGGAGAAGCTTTGATAAATACTTGATAGTAATCTCCTATTAACGTTAAAGTTCATGAATGGAATTGTTCTGAGTAGTTAGATTTTATTTCAGCAAGAGAAACACTAGAGTTTAAATGTTAACCACATTATACAAAACCCATCTATATCGATTGATGCTATATCGTAAGTTAACTGACTTCAGCTGCTAACTTAAGATTTTGAAGTTTAAAAAAGGTACCGGAGTTAAAATATAAAATAATCGTAAGTTACGAAAGGTATTCAAGTTGTGTACATCAATAAAAGACTGCGATTCAGCCGAGAGTTAAGTCTACGTGCATTTTAGAATTACCCTGAAGTATTTTCGAGCCACATTCAATTGTAATACATTTGACTTACGCAAGCATCGGAAGAAGTTACAAAAGAACCGTTTGAGCGCACGTGGACAATAGTTATCTGTATGATACATAATCACCAGTAGATTTCGAACGCAGGTTCAAAAGACGATTCAAGAAACACGAAGGGTTGGCGAACAGTAAACCGCTTGATTTACCTTTAAAGGTTGAACATAATTAATCGTTTATTCAGGGGGGGGGTATCTGCACACGTCATATAATAAGCAAGAAGAAGGTAAATATAACGTGTAGTACCGCAAATTAAGCGACGCAACAAACATATTAATAACATTGCCGGTAAAATGAAATGTAAGTAATCCAGCATTTCTACTAACCCAGTGTTAGGCAGGTTTAGTCATATGTATGGTCGATATGATCCTCCGTTGTGAATATCTTAAAAAGTCTGGGAGGCAATCGATGAGAAAAAAGTAACGCTAATTTTATCAACATCGGTTAAAATACTATAGTTTACTTACCACACCCTACTTCTAAGTTAGCCCCTCGTACATTTTTATCCACCTGAGATTGTTGATATGAGTGCCACCAGTTAGGATGGCGTTCACAGAATACAAACAGATAAAAACGCACGATTACAAAGAAAATTATTGGCTTGTAGCAATGATGTAGTGGAGGTAAGTTTAGTGAAAGCAAAGAGTTCAGTCAAATAACCAGCTTCAATAATAACTACGATCATGTAAAAGATACCATTAGTTTATGTCGTCCTTTTGTGTTCGGTTGAAAGCGGCTTCCTTATGAATGTCACTAGGACCTCAAAGATATCTAGTGGATGACAGTCAGCATGAGTTGAGTTATTCAATCTTGTGTTGGTAAATGCAGTCGTGGTTTTGTTGGAAGTTCTAGATTTCGACAATCAGGAACCAATTTCGAATAAATAACAAGGTTTGAACAAACGTTATTTTAGTGTTTGGCCTGCACTGTGCAATGAAGAGTTCTATGTAAATACGTGAGCAAATAAGGACACTGAAAATGAAAGTGCACTTTTCTCCAATGCGCTGAAATAAGCCTCATCAACATGACAAGCGTTGAGTTCAGTACAAAAAAGTGAATTAACCAACTTTGAAGCAGAGTGAATAAGTTCTTGCTTTGATATCTGGTCTACATCACAGTGTGATCCATGCAGTCGGTCAGAAAAGACCGGACCTTCAGAGTTCTGTTAATTCCAACCAACCACGTAACACTAAACCTACGTTGACTGGATTTGGTCAGCGATTCCTTATCTACCTTCATGCGTTCTAATTTTAATGCTTTTTCTCTAGAACTGCGTGGTTGGGAACAAATGGTCCAGGCCATAATAAATGAATACTTTAAAATATTGTCTAATGAGTATGCGAGGCAGGTGACCGTTGTTTGATTAATAGGGGAATTACTTTGTCGACACTGTGATCTGTTTATAAAGTGTTCTACAATGCATGGCCTCGGTTTTATCACGTCTATATGCTTGTTGAATTATTCTGGCCAGTGAATATACCAACCACATGGGAAATGTTTGATCATCCTCTTATGTGGGCACTCTGTTAATGCTGCGTAGTTAGAGACCACTAACTTTGGCACCCATCAAATTCATGTGCCCCACCGTTTTAGATCGAAATTTTGGCATTCGATAAGAAGTCTGCAAGTCAACTTTTTCCTGGCGAAATGAAAGATCCTGTCGTTAAACAACAGGAATATCAGACTCTTCACCGACTCATATAACCTGTTAACGGTTATACGTTTTCCTATCACATTTATTCGTGAACGCTACCTTGGTGAGGAATCAGTGCTATGTAACAGGCATTTGTTTGTGCAGATGTATTAATCTCTCCTAACAACTCAATGTCGGAACGAATACGTGTATTGGTAATGGACGCGAAGGAAAAAAGTGGGCCCAATAACTAATCCGAAATAATTTTATAATGAAATGGCTATCCTAATGTTACATTAACGCTACTGGCAATCGCGCACCCGAAGTATGTAGTTGCTTTACATGTAGACTCTCATTTGTTAAGTTCTTTGGATCATACCAGGTATTTTTGCATAAGATTCGGATAACGAATGCCTAAAACAAAACATTTCTAAGTTGTGTGTTTTACTTCAGTGAAAAATGGCACTTCTACTTACTCGGACGTAGCTGTTTATTTCTTGCCAGCAGGTTGCTAATCTGTAAAATCTGAAGAACTTTGATAAACCGATTTATACTGGGATCAATAACAGTGCCATCACACTGCAGTTTAGCAACGGCAGCAAACAGCTCAGACAACTGTTTCTAATTACCCCCCACGACCATGGTGCTTGCACTAGCGTAAAAAATCGGTACCCGAATTTTTGGCCTCCATTAAACAGTAAAAATAAAGGATTGAAATTGAAATTTGAATATGTTTTCACAACTATTTCTACAACTGCGTATTTTGTGCTACGATCGATACTGCAACAGTAATATGCGTGAATACGGTTAAAGGATATTTGTGCAAAAAGGTTTAGATTAAGGTTAGCGGAAAAATTGAAAACTAATTTTTTAATAGTTGTCAAATATTTCTGTGGCAGCATCAGGTTGAAAACCAAAGAAAGGTTTGATATAAACGTCGGTTTGAGTTTGTTGCATTCAGCGGTTTAAAATCCTGATGTACGTTACAATTTAAGATAGAATCACAAAAATAATTTAGCGGACTAATGACCGTGCAGACAAACCGTAGATGACCACAATGAAGGAAGCTACTCTAATGAAATAATCGTTATTAAAAATTAATTGGCTGATTTCAACGTATGTTCATAATATAGATTAGGCTTTTATTAATTATTCTCGCGCAAGAAATACCCACTACATCTAACTATTTTCTAGTGCTGTAGTTTTTGTTCCATCATTAATCAAAAAACGCACTTGATTTCATACACACTGTTGAGGAAGTTTTTGTTGACGTTGATCCCATTCCACAGACCTGCTTCGCACTGCGACGAGGAAAGCACTGGCCAAATTTATACTGACTAATCAATCAGTCTGCCATTATTCTTGAAAATCGTATCCAACAGTGAAAATAGTAGGCATCAGAAATCACCGGGATTTTGATTTTCATATACTTTTGTTGGCAATCGTTGCATCACTCATCAACCTTGTTCGAATTTGAGCGTCAGTCCCTGTGCACAGTAAAAACTATGAAAGCATCCAGACCGGGTTGGACGTAAATAATTGACTGAACCTGAAAATAAGATGGCTGAAATCAAACATGCAAGCGGAATTGTAGAAGGTGCTCTAGAAAGATAATTACAACAGATGAGAGGAGAAAGTAAAAATTCTGGTTGGTAAAGCAGTCAGCTAATCTACCTAATATTATAAGTCAGATCTATCAATCCAAGTTCAGAAACTATGTACCACAGAGCTCAGAGCTTAGGATTCTATAGAGTGCGAAACTCAATTTCGTAATTACAACAGTCTGTGCAGGTAAGCCTACCTCTGTAGTTATTATCCATATTCAGAATACGCATTCATCAGATTAATCACATCGTCCTTGTTTACAATGCCTCCCGTAGCTGTGGAATCTCTGTTCTTGATCTGAAGGTTAGGTTATATTTTGGACAACTTGCCAACGCTTGTTCGGCGTTTGGTTATCTCAAAGATTCGTTAACGTCATTCAAACATAACTTTGTGAATAACTCCCTACAATTGTTTTCCTTGGGCGGTTACGAATTTTCCTCACGAAACAATGATATTTGATGTGTGTCATCACATTACGTAATGTTGCCCTGAACTGAAAATAGCCCTGGCGTTTACTTCACCCAAAACCACTTTTGTAAATTTTGTGGCCTCTTTCTTAGATCAACCAACAAATGTACACTCAAGTTCTGTTGCAAATTTAGTAATAAGGTGAGCGATGTTATCAGTCTTCTGTTAAAAAACCAGTTTTTGATAAACTTTTCTGTTGGTATAATCGCCATTTGTTTTATACTACTTTCAGATCACTAGTATTTGTATATAAATGTATGACTCAGTAGAACATTCGAATTACAATTTGACCCATTTTTACAAAACTTAATTCCAGTCGAGTTAAATCCGTTATGGGATTTCATTTGGAATAAAAATTTCGATTACCTAATGCTTCTTGAATATTTCGTACATAGTGTAGGTATGGACTGCAGGACCATAATTGACTGTAAAGTCACAGAAGCGCTTAACCTTACTGCCCATAACCATGTCAGTCCGGGGCAAACGGACGTAGTCATTTAGTTGCCTTTTCAATGGATGTCTTCGTGTAAAATGAATAGCTGTGAGTACACATTGTCCTTGACATAACCTTGAGACAATAGGGTAAATAATTTTTGCAAGATTAACTCAATCAGATGATCCAACTGTTCGCTTAATTTCAAACATGACGGTCCTCTAAATTATACATTATCTCGAAAGCATTGAGTGATAATGACCAGAACGATTACATACTCCACAGAATGACGCTAACCAACTTGGAGGTTCGTATATTATAACCCGATTTACCCTAGACGTATACTTTTGAATTCTACTCTAGTGTAATTAATAAGACTTCATGGAACTGTTTAACACTCCCCTAGCTCACTGTTCGTTTTACCGCCTTTAGGGCCTGTCCCAATGTCATCATAAGAATAATCATCACTAATGGCGGCACGTCTTGGACAAACACCGGTTGCAAGTTTTCATACAATCGTGAGTAAAAAAACAAAAAATCCTCCCTGGTAATTAGATGAGTGACTTGGGATGGATCTTCGTTTTGTGAAACCTCTCCCTCCAAATGAAGATATTTATGATTGTGATTCACACATGCTGCAAACTAATGGTTGATTTGCAATCGTGATCAAGGCAGCACTTATGGCTTTCATTGTTCTGGTTTACTGACTGTTCCTACCTCATAGAACACTCAACCACATAGTGACATGTCATTGAATCCAACATGACGTTATTTTGTTTCCTGTCTCAACTGAGGATTCTGTGAAGCACTAGTTTCCTAGCGGAAGAACCTACTAAGTCATAGTCTGGTTGGTATGTTGACAAACAGCGACCAACCGTTTGTCCATCTGCAACTACGTCAAAGAGCCGCAGATTGAAGCATGATTAGTTTGCATTATCAACATAAGTCAGTAATCATTCACACAACGTGAACTTGAAGAGTATCAATTAATTAGTCCGAAAGTCCTTAGCATCTCTCGAATGTACTGTGTTTGGTTGTTGTGCTTTAGAAACGGGGGGGTTTGGTAAAACGCTACCGGTTTATCACGAATAGTACGCAGCCCACTACTGGACATTACAGACGGATACACAGTAGAATGTGGATATCGCGAACAATATTATGGCAAACAGCATGCCGAATAAGTAATATTTTTGTCTTTCCGAATCTTATGGGTATGGGATAGAGTCTGGCGTTCACTGTAACGATAGCCGTCGTATTGATAGTCTTGACGAGAAAAGATGAGTAATCACGTCCATTCGGTTCCTCATCGAGCTTAGTACTCAATTTGTGTATATAGTTGAACAGGAAATTGGCGAAGATGAAAAGATTCATGCTGATATACATGAAAGTGAGTCGACCATTTGACGTGACGTCTGAGCGGTTACATCTGCTGTTTTTGAAATCTTGTCCGGAATTCTCATAGGTTTTACCTGCTGTTTTTAATTTTTAAATTGGAATCTGATTAGCCTCTTCCAGCCTTTGTCAAACAATTACCTGGACTTTGATTGGTTGATCGTTTTCTTTTTTCGTTCGGCTGAGTTAGTTGGTCCTTTGTTCTTAAAATTATAGCAGATTGACTATGCATTGTCCAAATTTCACCATCGATCCGAACCATGAAGGTTGCTTTGGTTCGTTGTGATGGTACTTGGATATTACTCCGTTTGTATCTCCTTGAGTCTCCGACTCATTTTGACTCACAGATTTTATTCATTTCAGTGTGTCTTTGTATTAAACAGGCTGATGAATATCAGGCCTCAAGAAATTCTTATTCACGTTCAATGTTAGCCCCAGTAAGAATTTCTGCGACACGACATCAATAAAACTCGAGTACATGATTTTTGCAAACGGTTGGTTCCAGTGACCACTAGCGAAGTGGTGGACACTTGTTTCGATGTATCTGGGCCTCATCAACACCACGCATGCCGGGGAATCAAACACACGACCCGTGAATAAGAGACGAACTGTGATTCAACCACCTATCAACTAGGCCACGAGGTCACGGTCACTGGGGTTGCTGGAAGGCATGTGAATTAGTTTGCTTAGCCTTTGCGTTTCTTTTTACTCATTGGCTGAAATCGATCAGCCGTTTTTGTGGTCGGCCTGAAAACGAGCAAACATCCACCACAGCCCCAGAATGGGTTGAGGAAAATGTTTTGCAAACGATTGGTTGGAGTACATGAATCATCACCCAAATTATCAACAACAGCAATGGTACTAACTACACAAAACCATGCATGCACACAGTTACCTTCGTTGTAACCACAGTTAAATAATGGAACACAGCTGAGCCAATATCACGCTACCAAGAGTTGGGTCAACAGTTGCGGACAGCTGGTCCATCTTCCCGGCTGTGTATCCTGCCTGGCCTGTTGAGTCTACCACGTGTACTAGTAACCAATTCTGTACTTATCCAACTCACAAAGTCGTATCAAAATTAAAACAGCAAGAGACTAGATAAAACACTTGAGCGTCTGTCCCACATGGTAGGTACCAGCATATTCGTCATTTTTTATCTTTGATGTAGTATAACAGAACGTAAGAATGCTCACCAAGGGCACCGGATAACTGACTCACGTGAGATTAAGATGACATAAATCATGGTCAGTATTTAGTGCAGTCACGGAATAAACGGTTTTCAGTACTATTCTGTTAGTTATTAGAATGCGCTTCGTTGATCCAACGCATTCTGCGGTTGCTAGATGTACTGAGTTTTTTTAGCTGTTAAACTTGTTACATGCCTTCCCTCAGTAGTTCGGAACACAGATAGACAGCGCTGAATCAGACTCAGAAATGCCTGTTTGACTAAAACGAGTCGTATGTTAGAATAGAGTAACTGCTATACCGAATTGGCTTCTGGTCTCATATTTTCCACAACGGTACTCACTTTTTCAGATATTCAGTGCCTGTAATAACCGTTTTATGGCTTTGTCGGCCAGCACCGCTTTAAGTTTTAGCTCACCTATAACCTTCCGGTAGCACTTTGTTAGAACACTGTTAGTAAGTTGAGAGAAAAATACAATATTTACCCATGTTAAATTATATATGTTCACATCATACAACGAGTTACTCATTCAGTTGGAACCGATCAGGATCGTGCCTGTCAAATTAAAACATAACTGCTGAATCTCCCACGGCAATTCTGGAAAATTCACTCAGTAATGCGTGATCGATAATTTCAATAACACTTATTCAAGCGGTCGGGGTAACGGGACTATCTTATAGATCTAAGAAAACGTCACAATGGGCGACCAAAAGGAAGGAAATTTATACGGTACTGTTTCAAAAATTACATTGAAAGTGTTCTCTCATCTTCAACGTGAATTATCCTGATGCACAAATCCTTCCGTAGAAGAAGCGTTCAAAATTGACCAACTAAACGCGTGTGCGCAAAGGGTCATCAGTCAACCGGAACTGAGCTCATTAAAACAAACAGATGTGGATGAAGATAAGATCGGGCCAAACAATAATAAAGTTTTAGTGGATAAACAATGGCGGTTATAAAAAAAAGAAGAAATCAAGCATTTTGCATGCAGTTATGATACAAAATTCATCATGATTATTTACTGCACATAACAAAGAAGAATAAAGGCAAATTTAGAATCAAGTTTCTGTAAACAAACCAAACATGATTTGACGAATTCAACGTTCTGCATCATATCAATCATAAAACGACAAACATGCCAAGTGATATTCACCAAATTCACAATTACCGGTAATGCCATCTCAACATAAATCACGTGTTATCCTAACGCGGGAAACCAAAGTATCGGCACACTTATTCAGCATCTATTCAGTCGAAAATTTGAATCTGAACATTTCGCCCATTGTGTACCCGATTGGATTGGAAGCACTCCCGTGGTGATGTCAATCAGATAAGTGCAGGTCACATGTCCATTTAGGGTAGCAACTCTTTTAGGAGTCATTTATCAGGCACCTACAATTTATGGCTCTTCACTAACCCATTGTACCAAGTGCAACTAAATTAGAAAATTCTTATTCGGGAAGAATTCTAAAAAACGCTCAGCGATACAATAATGCGGGTTTGCGGTGAACAGCGACGGTTGTCAAAATAATTAGTCAGCTTCGAATCACTCATTCAAGAAGGAAATTTTCGGAACGATTCCATACAACAGTATCACGATTTGAAAGACAATTTTTTTCAGGCAGTCCTTTTTCTGTTTCTGAGGGGAAACACAACGAACATTAGGTGATGAAATCCTAAGAAACTGGGCAGAGTAAAATTTCATTAAGTGAATGACAACCGAAATATTTTGGCAGTTACAGCGGTGTGGCAACAAATTTTACACGTATACAAACAGGAAGTCTAGCTGTTTATTCAATTGTAAACCTATTCGATTATCTGGTTATCGAGCCGCTGATCAATAACTATGTATTATACATTGAAGAACGTGCCAATCCTCATTACGGAAATGAAAACGATCTCTAGTTCTAATGTTGATCATAGTTAATTTGGTTGTCGCTTGATTTATAAAGTTACGATAAGAAACTGGAAGTTATTCGTTGCTGGTTTTGGAATAAAATTCCCCCATAACATTCTGCCATCTGGTCCATATGGAGACATTTTTCGAGTCCTCTCAATACACTAACCGTTGCACCGTGTCTGAAACATATGTTTCATGAACACTGCAGCGTTAACAATAGAAAGTTTAAGTCAGTTTCGTGAAAGTTCATGAGAACGATTATCACACATGCATGTAAGTATCGATTTAATCGCCGTTTGACCTCGTTTAGTAGCGAGCGTGACTGTGGTTGGAACCCTGTATTACGACCCGAAACCAGCCTTACGAAGCAGGGCAGAACTGGCACTCTGAGATGTAGTACGCACGAATACAGTATCAGTGTAACTGAGTTACACAACAAGAATAATAACCGTCTCTGTCGCAACCACTGTTCGTTTGTCTGGTAATTAAGCGGACAGGAGCCTTCGGTCGAAATGTATGGGGTTCCAGAACTGAATGCAGTTCAGACTATCTCTACTTGAAGAGCCTGAAGGATGGCAAAGTCTCCTGTGAAGACTGTGCTTGTGGTTGAATATTCTGAAACATCATAAACAGTCTGTCGATCCATTATGGCTGCATTCAATGCACACATGACATGCTGAGATGGAATGTGGCGATTCCTACCAGTGGTATACAGAAAGGTTGTACAAATCCAGTTTTTAAATTCGTCTCTGATTCGAGAGATGCAAATCCACAAGTTAAGTTGGATAAAAATCACACGACAGTTACTGGTCCCAAAAAACTTAAATGAAGATAATCCTGTTACGTTCAAATCGAGTTAGACACAGGAAGACGACATCTAATCAAACAGACATGAAGTACAATAAGTGGACATGTTGAGCAACGATGAAGGTTGTAAATACATTTGGCGAGAAGTGGCTGATGACACCTCGCTTGCACATTCCCCCCAACCACACATACTCACTTCAGCTGGTCACTACGGCGATTCTCTCAATGCACTGTATAACCACACCGGGATAATCAAACTCCAGTAAGGTGAATACTAGGAAATACCCAAGTAATTGGACATTTGAAAAGAAACTTCGCACTTCAAATTCGTCAGGATAAACAGATTCTCAAATGATTATCACTGGGGTATTTACCAAATAGTCTAAACCAGTTTGTTTTCGTCTATCTGCTTGTGAGTAGACTGTTTTGACCCTCAAGACATTTTCATCAAGGCGGTTTATGCAGAGCCGCATTCGTGCAAAAGACAGAAAACAGCTGAGAAAAGTTGGCTTTGCAAAAGAAGACAGGTTTAGAAGGTATCAGTGTAATTGGTTAACGTCTGAAGTAAACCAGTTGGAGAAGATTTGCATTGCAGTCATGGAGACACTGGAAAATGTGAGGTTTATATTGGAATATTCGACATACAGCAACATATAACATGTTGAAGGTGCAACTGTTTAGCGTACATTTCAGGAAGCAGCCGGTTGAACACTTTAGGAATGTAGGGTTAATTAGATGTGGATATGTAGAAATCATGGTTAGGTAACGCTGGGTTCGGCTGCATAGCATATTGACGTCAAAGATTCCATAATTGCCTGACTCTAAGTCTCGAATATAGATAGAAGAAAAACAAGGCGTTGTTACCAATAACCTGCATGATTCACGGAGATGCATTTGGGATGGGTCCGCTCGATCGATAACTATCAGTACACCAGCCAAGGACATTCAAAGTTTGTTTGATATTCTAATGAAATGAGTCAATTATACGTCACTGGTTAGTTGACTGTAAAAAACCTCAGTTGAAAAGCGAATATACAGACTTGCCTTCAAAGGTACTCTTCAGACCGATTGGTGAAAGACTAACGACAACATTTTTACAGGATGTTGTGCCCCTGTGCACAGAAAGTTTACGTGTTGCGTTCAGTTATTGAAAGTTTGTCGGGTTCCAATGCAAATGCGGCAACGAATAGGTTTGATGGATGAGTCTTCCCAGTATGTCTGACAAGTTTATTAGCGTGAGCCTTTTTGGTAAACAGCTGATGAAAGTCAGTTTTACTTTGTTTGGAGTACTAACGAGACAGTCGGTTAAACGCCATGAACTCACTGGGGCTTACGTGAACAACCATGTGTTGCATAGTAAGTGGTAAACAGTCGCCAGCTTACACAGACCAAACTGTTGACGGTTTCTAAGGGTGAACGTTGGAACATCGACTGTGCACAATCACCCGCATCAAAGTAAGGTAGGTTTCCCTATTGTGCCATACGTCCATATCCCAGGATTGTTTGTAGTTGTGGGAGCGAGCGATAATAACCCAGAGAATTTCTCTCTGGTGGTTAATGGAAATACGTTGGATATTTCTCTAGTTTTCACAAAGTTCTGAGCGTTAGTATCCCGGTCGTTTAAAAAAAGCGAAAGAACACTAAACTATTGACCAGAGGGGGATTAAGCGTTTGTTACTTATTGGCCGACAGTTATTCTTAGTGGTACGCTGACATGACTAACCATTAACAGAAGAGTTCAAATTGAAGAAAACTTGCATCTGATAGCAGTCTTAACGCCCACATGGAATTCCAAACCATCCTTTTTTGATAAGAGGCAGTAGATTCTAGTTTTGCTCTTGCTAAAGCTCATCGAAAGTGCATATCCTTGCCATGGCACTGACTAGAACTTTCTTGAGAAAACCGTGTTAACAGCTGCGCCATTGACAAAAGTTATGAACGACCGAATTATCAAATCTGAAAGCTCAGCCACTTTCGCTTGTGACCAATGATCGGGTTGCCCGATCGTTAAAAGACGATAAATAAAAAACAGTTATTTTCTATTAATCCAAAAACGATAACACCGCGATTAAGATTTTTGATACAGGTCGAGGCGTCCGATTTCACTTAGCCTGTTAGACCCTAGTTTAAACTGCTGATGGGTAGCAAGTAACAAGTTAAAATTGTGGTGGTGCCACCTATTCCAGTTGTATTCTTTGATTGACTAATTGTTGTTTCTCAAGTTTTTTAACGTGTGGCGAACGCCTGGATGATTTCTGTCGTAGGTGACACAATCTGACCTTCAAACGTTGCAGCCTAGTCACAACAGCTACCCGAAAAACCCGACGGTCGTCAAGGGATGCTATGATTGAGTTAACCGTAAAAGCGTAGTATTGCAAGGTATGATTCACCCACCTCGTGGTGCCAAGGGAACTTGTGAATCTTCGGGAGTTCTTTACGATCAATGGTTGCCCTAAACCAGTAGATTCATCGGAATGTTCCTGGTTCATTGGCGCATTTGGCGAAGAAACTCTGAAATACTCCAGTTCGCTGGCAATACCTCTTGCAGTATGGAAGGGACCTGTGAGGCCGAAATTATACATATCAACGTACGATATTAATCGTGGAAAGAGAGAAATTTAAGGAAACACCTGACAGAAACCATGGCAAATAATTAACAACGAGGTGATATTTAGTGGACTATTACTCAGTACCACGTAAATGAGTGTGTGATTCAACAAACGTATACGCAGCTCCGGGGTTATAGTCACAGATAACAGGGGGTTGAAGATTCATAGACGGTGAATCGAAAACAATTATACTAAGATAGTAGTCGTTTTTTTAGTTGTTGCTCTTCCTTTACTCGTAAGTTGAAATAAACTAGAATGTTTTTGTTAGTATCTGTACAGCCGATCGTCTAACAATACACCCAACAATTTCCGACGTTTGTAACACCTGGCTTTGATAACCACCAACAAAGTGATAGATCGCTCTTTTCTAATCTGGTTTTCTCCGCGTTGCATGTGAGATACCGTGTTATTCTGATTTAGTGTCTATTCTACCGGTCTGCCATATGGCCAGATATTACAGTTTCGATTTCCCCATGTGCATGTCACTAAAGAGACTCGGTCAGGTTAAACCATCTTTTCAGCAACTTTGTGATATTTCTCTGGAACCAACCTTTTACAGTAGCACTTGACTGTTGTAAAACTACAACATATACAATTAATACATACACAGTCCATATACGGCAAAAACGAAACTTAAGTTGGTTGTCTCAGTTTTCAGAAACCATTGTTAAACAACAAGCTATCTGAATTATTTTTGACACCAGATGAATCACCTTCTCAATGTCTTGTTTAGCCCAATTTTTGGATGAAATGCTGAGACAACAATTTCAAATATGTCAGCTTCTGGCTTTTAAATGACATGCCCAAATTGGTTAAACATGGAGCCTGCTGTCAGCTGCCAAATTTTTTAGGCACGGCCATCCAGAAAAAACTACCACAGGGAATGCATTGATAAGAAACCTGCGACAATCCTAGAAAACGCAATAATTTGGAGACCCCGCTATTAATGGACATTTGTTTTCAAGCATATTTTTCGAGTATGTTTATCCGTTCCGTTGGTATGGGACACCTAGACACAAACTCAACGCTGTTTCAACCATTTACACTGTTTCTTGTACGGTGGATTGTACGTTTTCTGAGCAGCACTCAGTTTAGTTGCCTGTTTCTTTAACCCTGTTTGCGGTATCTAGAGGGTTGCTTGTTGGAAACGAGCAAAATTACATTTCAGAAAGTAAACGCGAATGTTGAACGGGTTATACATCAGTGTATTTCTTGCATTTTCTTCGTTAGTCTGGTCTGTGTGAGTACGACTTACGTCCACTGACTCCAGAATGAGTCAAAGTCAAAGGATCTATTCTTTTCCAATCATTTTTAAAACATAAAGCCAGGGAAAGTACCTGCTTTTTAGCAGAAAGGCCGTTTCGAGGACAGCTACACTGTTGCATAATGTTTTTTTTCAAATCTACTGAATAATAAAATAGATAAATCACTAAAAGATCTGCACATGTATGTGACGTGTTACTCAAACTGGCAAATTACGGCTAATCATGTGGTAATTTTGACTGGGAGATTAAATAATGTAGGGGAAAGTATCGGCAATTAAAGATTTCCATATACAATGAATAGAAGATAGCTAAAGTTCAGATTACAGTGCATAATAGTGGATAGGAAACGTGATACAATTCTGAATGGACATGGTTTGTTGATGTGAAACCGTGGTTTGACCCATTAAAATTAAGCCATACGGAGTGAAGTGGTTTTGCACGTAGTCAAGTTTGCCGTAAGTAAGACGCACAATCCTTCAGAATTTAGCAGCAGTTTGGCAAAACATTTCAAACGTTTGATTCATCACACTTTTACTGACTGTCGAATAGCATTTTGTTTATGAATAAGATTTTTCCGGGGTAGCTCATGTGATGTCCTTTGCTAACTCTCATCAATTATCCTGTTGTTGTTCTAACGGGGTAACTATCTCTAAAGTTGCAGTTCGAATGACGTTGACACGGAACAAGGCAACGAATCATAATACATGAGACTAGTATGTGCTGATTTTGAGAGTGGTTACAGCCGAGATTTTTACTTTCTGTCCTGATTACTGTTTGAGCTAGAAGTAAAGAACCATTTTAGCTATGTAGACGCTTGATTAATCTTCCTATCCCGCTTGGCAAGTCTATTCAATATGGTATTCGTTGAATAAAGCTATGAGAACCCTTCGATATATCAAGTAACATTCAAACTGTCTTCCATGAAAATTGTTTGGATTGCTAACTAGTCACGCATGCAGATTTCTTCTGCTGGATATTCTACTGTACAAATCCTTTTGTGTGACAGCACTACAAGCCTACAAAATTGGATGTACTGTCGAAGAAACATTTTTTCGGCATAATACGCATTGGATAACCTTTAGAAATGCGGAGCAGTTCATGTTTTCTACTTCATCAGTAACACAAACGATAAAAATGGACATGATCAAGTATTACAACTAACCTCTCCACTCCAACGACTGCTATTCAAGTAATCTTTATTTCAGCAACGCTTTCGACATGAATCTTCAAGAATTTATTACTATATTTTGATGTGTTACGTTACATCCGCATATAGAAAGTTTGTCAAAGTCGGCCGTGAAGAAAGCCCATCGCCACACCATCAAACTATCTGTAACTTTGGCAGTCAAGTTTTAATGGTACGTAGTAAGTGATACTGAGTGAGTTTCATGGATAGACAAGTTAACTTTTGATAATCAATAAAGGAACAAGGAGCTTATTCGAGCGTCTCCATAGATAAACTTTAAAAAAGTTCAAAGAACTGCTCAATTATAGTGATTTTATTACTTGTATGGACACTTTTACCGGAGTATTGTTAATGGTTCAACCGTTCAACGTGAGGGGTTATAATATACAGCGCCTGGTATGTCTAAAACGGAGCTAACCGGGATCCTTGACTTGCACTTTTCCGGTAATTTATAAACAATTTCAATTTAAGTTTGTGATAATTTATCATCTATTGCAACAAGCTTTACTGTTGGATGCCGTGCACTAAGTAGGGCAACTAAAATGAAATCATGGTGTATCTTGTGCATGAGATCGTTTACTATATGGTCTGCGATCTGTCCACTCTCAGGCTTGGCTGTCGAACAGCTTCTAAAACATTAAGCTGCTATATAAAGTGACCCAACAATTCAAAAGTATCCAGTGCAATCTAGCAACTCCACTCTTACCTCCTTTTTCAGCCAAACAGTACGAAAACTACCACCACTTCCCACAGGTTTAAGAGCTACGTAATATTGATTTTATAGATTAGATTTGTAGTTACCGTCATGCACGTACGTATTATATTACGTATTACGTATTATATTCGGATGCAATAGAATGGACTCTGATCACCCAAATATGGAAATAATGACTTCAGTTTCAGCTCAGTTTCTAACTGGTTATCCATTTTTGCAAAGTCAAAATGGTTATGGTCAAGTGAAAAGTCTGCTGACTCAACTTGACTCTCGAATACTATTCGTTTACTTCTCTTGGTGGCGTACTGCAAAATGTTAGTCCTAGCTGAATGTGAATTTCGAAACTTCTAAACTACTTCTCAAATGATCTACACAACTCCTCAGTGCATTGGTTTAAACATAGTCCAGTGTCATGAAACATTCAATCATCTTACTAAACAACTAAACCTCGGTAATTCGCTATTTTCATTGCAAATTAGTCCTTACTGAGATAAACAGATATTGGCCTTCTTTTTATACAGGGACAGACCAATCATATCTGTAACACTACAGAACAGAAAGTGTTCGATAAATTGTTTAAGAGCAACATTTCGGATATCCTAGTATTCAATAAATCCATCAGTGGATCGTCGTGTCCACTCGATTGACTTGTTTCTACCCACTTGGGTGTCGACAATAATTTTTTTGAAAAACGAACTGAAAAAGAAGTAGTTTTCCATTCACGCTGAGGACTTCGTAACTAACGGATATAAGGTTGAACAGGAGTATCTTCTATTGTCATTACAAGAAAAATCACAAGCTAGCTTGAAGAAATCGTGACGACCAGCCACACGAGGGTATTCTTTTCTTCACCATCATGCAGCTTGAATATAACCGGGAACTCAGAAGTACCTATCAGCTGGCTAGACGAAAATAGCTTCGCGGCACAACCATTAAACAATGTAACTTACTTCACACTGTTCAGTAAACGTTAGGAGCAAATTTTATACTCAGATTCCAGCATTAAAGCAATCAATGAGCTGCGGTGAAATCTTACATTTGATGGCGACTACACGACTATGTAGTTTGAAAGCCGTTATCTGAAGGGAGAAACTCACTCCGCAGTTAGAATGTGTGTTTGATAAATTGGGTTTCTGGATCGCGTTTTTATTCCTTCTGTCGCGGGCGCTTTGCAGTTGCTGACGATGATCAGTATATATTTTTAGGTCGTCCGTAAACCGTAACTTCTTATAGCCTACTCATATGCGTCAATTTATGGTTACGTTTGGAGACTTTGTTGCAAGGTATATTTTAAATGTAATAGTGGCCATAGACTAAGAGGGGGTGGAATCGCTGTATAACATAGAACATAATATTTTGTTTAGCTCAGACAACCTTTTCAATTTCACTGCTGATAAGTAACTGATAACCCATCTGAGCTATGCGCTTGAGATTTCAACGGAGGTTTTAACCGAAAAGTCATTGGGACACAATCCAGTCAAGTCCCCAATCTAATGCTTTAGAGGAGTTTTATTTCCTTCCCAACGCTTACACAGTGCAAGTGACTCTTCAGTTATTTTGTTGACGGCGAAACGTTATGGTCTAGTGAAAAAACTAGCCCGATGGATCTGCTCTCGCATAAGCACAAACTCTATGATGATCAAAGACTATATGTACAGTATTCCAATGCTGCTTGGATAATGAGGGGTCCGTATGCAATCACCTCGATCACCAAATCTATACTATGCAACACGCTCTGTAAACCAACTTACAAAATACACAATACGGCTGTTGGTAGTAAGCTCAACAATCGGATCAGAAAATGAAACACTTTTCAAGATGTATCGAAAAGGTTTTGTCATATCAGCGGTAAAAGCCGCCGGTTTCGCTGTCTTCAAGCGCCACATAAAAATCTCAATAATGTACAACAAATGCTGTCTATTCGCTAGCTACTTTCAAAAGAAGAGTTGCAGTTCTTGAAATTATACAACAAAGTTTTAGAAAGGTTCAATATGAACTTGGCTGGAACAAAATTGATACAAACAAAACTGAAACAACCATGTAAGAAAAACTTTATTGTCCTAATGAACGTTTTAATGACATGGCTTTCTGCTAGTCGGCGAAGAATGCAGTGCATCCAATAACTTGTCCATCTGACGTTGAAATTCTTCGTAGGTTACAAATGTTGAAACTCCTAACGAATCGGTTGGTGGTGAACTCATGTGACAGCCGCCTGAGACAAGTCGAAACAACCAGCTCATTTTAGTTGAGCGTATCACCTTACTAAGTGGTCCAGAATTGTCCCGATAACAAAAGTATGTACAGAAACAGTAGCATCCTTGATAGTCCCCCTGAAAGCTCCTGGTTTGCCTCACTAGGACGGGGTTTACGCTCCGAAAACGCCTCGATTCTTGAATTTTGGCGGGTAATGGGAATATACAGACCGTGAATTGCGGCATACCACCACGAAGTCACTGGGTAGAAAGAAAACCTCGAACGATCGTCTTTTTGATAATATCCTCTGGCCTGTCAACGTACCGCAGTGCGACGCATGCACTGGTAAAGTAAACTCCACATCTGAACTTAACAGGCCGAGGAACCAGACTGCCATCAGAGGTTTGAGCTTCCACGTTTCATTAAGCGAAAGCACCAATTAAGGCATACGACGGCAACCTGTCTGGAATATTGTTGTGGATCCATCGATTAGCTCGACAAAACTTGCAGACATTTCATTTACCCCAGAAGGGTGAGAAAGTAACTTAAGCCACTTGTTAATTGGTGAACTAGTTTGGCTTCGCAATACAGTTCTATGCTTTACCATTCTATTGAAAATGCGTTGTTGTTATCATTGACCGTATATTGTTGACGGAAAGACGTAGCTGAAAACTGTCTACCTGGAAAACGGTCAGAGGCAACCTATGGATAGGTACTGAGGCAGTGTGAGGCAATATACGCGAGAACCACTCGGTAAAAAAAAAACAGAAAATGTCGGAAATTGGCTATTTATTTCAACTACCCACTGTGGAAGTGGAGCAAGTGATACACCAATGGGGAGAGGAATTTCGTAAAGTGCTACCAGATACAACTGAAATAAAGTTTTCAGAAGGTATGTCTACTTTCGATTCATGTTTTTTCAACTACGCTGAGCACAAAGACCTTCGGTCTATAGATATATATCAAGAAAGGCAACTGTGTACAGAATTAATTGGGTCCATTTCCTCGCAACTACTGCCGTGCCCACTTTAATGCTTTGAAGTGCAACGCCATTCACATATCAGTAGAATTTCAACTTTTAGACATCTACCGGTTATAACAAATACGACTGTAATTTGGTAGTAAAACTGACGTCGGTACAATCTGGCTGCGATAAAATACACCGGTAATCGGTTCTTTCAAATTATCCCTAGAAAAGATTAATACAATTTGAGCTGGTTTTCTCATTTATGCCACTCGCCTTTCTACACCTATCACGAATACATCAAAAGTTACGTCACTTGATTTTGAGTTAAACGGTAATCAATCTATGCTTTTAATTCGTTTGCCCGAACACTCGAAGTAAAGACTGACTATTCTGTGAAAACAATTAGCGTGCCTTTGTATTGACAATTGAACTGTCCCGTTAATATTCTGAAGACGATGAAGGAGCTCTTTGTGAAACAGTAGGAATGTTAATGGAGAACATTTAGTTCAACGTTAGTATTAGGCCTTTCCATGACATTAACAAGTCTGAATCCATTGCGCACATCGTACGTGATCGTAAATCGTTTAAACTGTTATGAAAGAAAGAATAAATTGCATTCAAACATCCAATAAGTGCGCCTGGAGCGTAGTGAACACTTGTGAAAGTTTATCAGTGAGAAAACAGAAAGGACTCGACGAAGTTGATGTTTCGGCAGAATTTTGGCGAATTGCCGCATCCGTTGTAAACAGTAAAAAAGACATTAATCATTTGTAGGATATCCGCACCAAATTTAGTACGCATGAAGTCAAACAGATTGGGCGTCGTGTTTAACATGGTGTTGATAAATGGATTGAGAATAACACAAAGTTACGAGCAAGATTTCGTTTACAACACTCATGAGGAGGGTCACCCGAGGTGAATGAAATGCAGAGTAACGTTGTGATATTCTCAATCCACTTATCATTGGAAAAAACAGTTAAAATGCAATGAACATCAGTAAGCCGGATTTGATTAATTGTATGATTGACTACTTAGTTTAACTTACTCTAAGCGCGAAAGAATGTTTTCTCCCAACTATATTTTCTCGTGACTGCAAGTTAAAAATCCAAATTGCACTTGATGTGTATAACCTTCAATTCCTGCTGGCCGCTGTCAATATTTGTATGTTGATATCATAAATGTATACATTTCTTATTCAACATAGCCTTGAAAACCATGTTCAACTTTGCATTCCGTAGTCCCGAGACGATTTTGGAAGATTTTCCGACATTTATGTTCCTACATATTTTATGACTTCTTGCTTGTTGCAACACTTTCACCAACTGAACATTTTTCAACCTGTACCTTGACTGTTAGAAAGGCAATCTGCGGTAAAAATTTGTCAGACCTGAATACTACAAGCACTTGTATATTTGTATATGTGAATGATTTTTTATCTTGGACGTTATGTTTGTAAGCTGAAGGTTTTTTACCAAAACCTTATGAATGTGAACTGATTGAGTGCCAGAAAAAGAAAGTAGAATTCCAGGGACAAAAATGTTAGACGTTAGTGAAACAACAAGTGTTTGAAGGGCATAAGTACTCAAAAAACAGGCTAATGCAACCAGGCATTCATCGATGATGTAATGTGGCAAGTTCATTTCAAAAAGTTGGAAAAAATAGTCATAAGGCCGTTCTAACGATAAGTGTGAACTTTGCCTAAGTCTTAGATTATGACCATTGAGCTCATAAAAACAGATTGTTTTTCAAAATAATAGCCGATAGATTTCTGCCAGGGAAAATAAACATTTTTTTGTTTTTTGAAACAAAAATCCGGAATCATTGATCGAACGTATTGCTTAAAAATTGCCCAGAGATTTTGTTTATTATTACTGGTATTGTGAGGCAAATATTTTCTATAGAATACCGATTCATCTCTCTCACCGGTTGTTGTCTGTTGGGTAATGTTTTGGTGAATGAAGCGACCGATATGAAGCTCCGGATTCTCACTTAATCAAGGCATATACGGACCACCGTAGACCTTACAGAGTCAGATAACGCCTGAGTTCGAAATATACCACGAGATTTGAAGATTTGTCGCGATGTGATTACTTTTGTTTCGATTCACTAAATAAGTGTTTTGTCTGCTTCTAATCGAATATTCGAAACTCCTGGAAAAAATGACTATATAAATATTTTGGAGTTTCATGATGGCGAACCATGTCTTGCTTATAGCAGTGGAACAGTTTTTTAAGGAATGCCTTCAATCGAGCTAAACACAGACTGAATTTGTTCCGTGATACTGACATGAAGCGCAATTTGTAAAACAGTCGGGTTCTGTTTTTGCTTCGCTGAAGTGTAATGTGCTGATCAAATTTCCCCAACTTCAGGTTGGTTGAGGTGGGGAGCAATTTCCTCGGAGCCCTCGTTGTTCTACAAATCTCATCTTTTAATCTATCACAAAAATGCCTTATCAGCTAATTGTCCACGAAACCAGAAGGAAGTACTTGTAGTTTTCATTTTCAGACCAGAGGAATCACTTCCGTTCAGTAGTGACAACGTTTAATAGGCATTATTGTTTGTTGCTTTTTTAAGTCAGTACAACCGAATAATCACATCTGAACGCTTAGCCACTCTTGCTTGTGAGTAATGTTCGGGTTGCCTGATCGTTTCGATAGGCGACACAGTTGCTGTTTGTTAACTCCAATCAGATTAATGGTGCAGTTGTCAATACGATTGCTGTATGAATGTGTGCCGGAGTTCTAGTCCGGGCAGTGGCAAGGATATGAACTATTGACGAGCTCTAATGAGAACGAAGCTCGAGTCTAGTGCTTCTGCGGTTGGAAAGGGGCTAATTGGGAGGTCTATGGGAATGCGATAGCTGCCATCAATTGTGGGTGAGGTTTAACCCAAAAGTCTGAGAGTTTTCATGCAAAAGCACCTGAAAATCGACATGCGCATCCTTAGCAGAAGCACAGGATGTCACTAGTTGTTCGCACTTACCTCGAAGTTACCTGTTGACACGACCAACGAAATATGCGTTATTTCTTCCTGTGCAACACACGTTAAGGCTACAAAAGTTTTTGTGTAAGCAATTGGTTGAGGCACACGTGTACTGGTTGTTCTTAGTTCAGATTGCTGGTATATCTGAGTTGATGTTTCATATATAATTTCTGAACATCGTATACTTCGGATAAGTTGGCTAGTGAACACTGCTCTGTTGCCATCACGTAGTAGTCAACTAAAGTAGAAAGTTCCGATTTCACATTACTAAGTGTGATTGGTTAAGCTTTGCTGGATCTGTGTACCGTCGATCATGAAATATTGACCCTTGAAAGACAAAAGTAGCGTACATTAAAAGCGTTAAACATTACGTTTCATTGTAAAAATAAACGCGTGATGGACATTTTGTAAATCCTACACACTCATAAAAATAAATTGACAGAAAACGGTACAAGTCCTGGCAGCCAGAGCACACTAGACTTAATTGTCGCATGCCCAAAAAGAAATGTCTAGTCAAACTGAACAACCCCGAGGGTCCTCAAACAAAAACATGCATCCACAAACCGAGCAATAATTCGTCCATAAGACAAAAAAATTGCCAATTTCACTTCACCGTTTGAAAGGTGACAAGGTTACCACCAATATATTAGGCTGCGGGATGAAGCGGTCCCAGTGGAAGAAAGGTTAACTGCTGAACTTTTATAAGAACTATCAGTTGTAAATATGTCTTCTCGTAAACTACAGAAATGGAAACCAAAACATAGCTTTTCTCCTTGTTTTGGATGTCTTGCTCAGGTGTAGCTTATAATATAGAATTCTCTTCCCTTTTGTCTCAAACCAATAATCAGTTTAGCATGGACACGCGAGAAAAGATATTTTAAGTAGTAGACAACTGATGCACCCCCAGATATTAGTCAGTAACTGTCTGAAAAGTCCGCTCAATTATACTGTTCTGAATGCTGAGTGTGCACAGAGAAACCGGACGTGACAGTGGTGTATAAATGCACTCTGTGGACTTCATGAAATGTCGGTCAGACAAATACATTCGGCTTTTGTGGCCTGTTCGACTCTTTGGCATAAAAACAAAAAGATTACGGAACCTGTTGCGACTGCAAAAATATTTGCTTAACGTGACACTGCTGAAACGAAGCATTTTATGTAGTTCATCCTAGCAATTCGTGAAGGGTGAATGCTTTACATGAAGGCAATTCTTAGAAACTCTTTGACCTTTGCAATTTCATATGATTTTATACGCAATGCGATTTAACATCATGGTAATACTTTTGTTTCTGTAAGTAATGTGCATCAACGTTCACTAACTAATCAAGAAACGGTGTGCAACATGCAAGAATCGACAAGGAAACGACAGGCAATTGTGAAAAAAAAGAAACTCTCGTCCGTTATTCGTTGGGTACCAACGTTTTGAATGTGGTAACGATCAGCTTAGAGTAAAATGTAGTGATGTTTAAATTGAGTTAATCAGGAGCCAACACATGCATGGAGCGTACTATACTGTAATCTGCTTGCGGATGAGTAAGATAGATATTCTGATAATTAACAATACTCCCTCAACTATTTCTACTTATACCATGTACCTTGACCTAACTGCACTTAGTTACGTACGTACTGTGATGCTACAGCTTTACGGTGTTCAGTTACTTAATGAAGCCAAGCACGAATCGTTTAATTGTCCTCAGACTGTCCTGGTCTCAAGAGTACCATTGTTAACTCTTGCACATATGCACTGAGCCCTGTCCAGGTAGCTACAATTTTATCCAGCTTTCAGAAACCAAGGCGTATTTCATAGGTTTTCCATATAACCCAACGAAGGGCAATCACAATTGCGCTCGCGAAGACGTTTACTTCCTTTATGGTATATTGTGGTAAATTCTCGAACTTGCTTCGCCCTTTTTAAGATATAGCATTGGTCACACGCATTCAGAATGAGTAGTGATTTGATTCAACTTGAAGCCAAATTTGGTATAGGATAAATCACTTTAAAATCCGGTGGACAAGCAATTCTTTATATTCTAATTCAACAATCTACAGGCTTCCTAATGAACACATCATACGGAGAAAATAGTCAAGTCTACAGGATCGCTAGCAGTTAATAAACTTAGAATTTGAGAGGCCACAGTTGAGCGACGCCTTGTTTGAAAGGTCAAAATTGACTCCCCTTGGCATTGATGGTACGGAACAAATGAAGGCTGTGATGCGCGCTTAATTCAACCTTGAGATGATCAAGGTGATTAGCTCAGAATTTTTTCTTCGTTGAGTGGCATGACAGTCACATTAACGAATGCAAGCTTTGTTAATGAAATGCAACTAAAAATTGGGTCTGATGGCACTAGTTTATATATTTTTATTAGCTTGTCACTTTAGTAACCTTGTTTAAAATTGATTTTTGCCTCATGCCACGCATTAATTGCTACTGACTCTATACGATTTCGGATAAGATGGGTAAACTACATAGTTGAATTCACTGAACAAATTATGTGGTCCCACATTCAGATTACGAGTGAGCTGCTTGTTTTACCAACGTTTACCAATGTTTTACCTTGTTTTGTCTAACAGCATAAGGTTTAGATGATTACCTACAGCAATTTTTTATGGTTTAGCGTATGGTTAGTGTCAAGTGAACTGGCAACGAACATTTCTGACTCCAACAAAAACCCGTATAGGCTTGCTTCATAATAAAACACAGCCGCCCATTTCTGTGCGAACAAACAAATAAAATCGATCGCCCGAGTAAATACATTCTATAGAGGACGGTGAAAGTCTTTTTCTTATGCTAGCGAATCAGTTCAATTAAAATGAATCGGTAACTTTGCTATACACACCCCGAAAGAGTGTCCAGTTACCAATTCCATGTTCGCTGATAATAAAAACTCCTGAACAGCGCTTGAATGATGAGAAGCTTTCATCAGCAATCACCGTAAGACAAAACATTTTTGATCTGAGTTAAAGTTTCATTTCAGTTGATAAAACCCACATGTCAGGACGAAACGAACTATGCACAATACGGCTCATAAAAATCTGGAAACACTAGTGAAGTGCGAATGAGTCACACATTCAAGGGCAAAACACACCCCCGCCTTGTCGACAATAGCTAAGTCAGTGTTAATATATCGAACTGTGGGTGGATGGAGCGAACATTTGCGGATAAGGTGAATATATAGTAACAGTGAATTTCCATGACCACTACATTCTTGCTGTACTTTTTAATCGTGGTATGTGAGTTAGTGACAAGTTCTTGATACCAATCAAATTTTTAGCTCATGCTAAGGTTGAAAAATGGACCCCAGATAGATTAACATAAAGGTAGATGAAGGATTATTGAGTAGTAGCAACACTGCTGTTGGATAGAACCACTTATTTTCAGATCGGTCGATGTCAGCACAGAGTGTAAGTTTACCATGGCCCGAAATCACACCTCAGTTTTAACCTATTTGACATTGCTGTTTTTGTCCAAAAACTGAGCTTGTGACATGAAGTTGGTAAGGTTGATTATTCATTAGTTTGAGTAATAACGGCTTTCTGAAATTCAATCTGATCTACCATACTTTACCAAAACTGCTTTCTTGAATATCAAAGATGTGTGTTTAGTTAACTTATTAAACCGTGAAGAAGGACCGAAATTCCGGATGTTTTGACATTAGACCCGGAAAGAATATTGCTTTGAGAGAGATCACTGTATTTTGGTAAGTTACGGAGGTGAACGTCAGTGTGGTCTTACTACTTTCAATGGGCACAGATCACGCGACTGATCCGGTTGTAAATGATCAGCCAGTAAACAGTAGTCCAGCTTCAATCTGTTTCAATGTTCGAAGCATTTGTGATGGAAAGACAATCCAGTATTTTGTGATTAAAATTGGTTCATTCTTACGGTAACGAACGTTCCCCGTTGCAAGTTCACTTTTGTATCCAGTAGGTGAATCACGAATAACACATTGCTATTTTGCTCAACTCACATAGTGTTTATAAAGTCTGTGCCTTACAGTGGAGAGAAAAACTTTCGTTTTGGCCACGTGTGGGTTGGTTGGGCTATGCATGCTGATCTCTTAATGTATCCTGGATGCATAGGTCGCGTATCTTTGAAGTATGGCAAATACACTAGTACAATGCATCATACACCTATCACTTGCTTGAGCTGCTTTTGCGTCGATGACAAAATATTTATCTTTTCCATCGAACACAATAAGGGGACGTCCGGAGTGAGTTTTGTTGGGTGCTACAGCTACTTATCACAGACAAACGCGAGCTGAAACTACGCAGGTCACAGTGGATCTGTTGACGTCGCAGATTCTTCCTGGAGCTGTAAACCAAAGACACCGCATGTGCGTTTTCAGCCCCGTGTTTAATCAACGTCACTAACCAGATTCTTGAAATCTGGTGTAATTTGGTCGGAGCTACCTTATTCAGGTTTTGCAAGAATACACTTAATGAAACCTCAATAAAAACTGAGAAAAAATTATGAGAAAACAATTATGTTGCCGCACGTTCCTTGAAGATCACAGGTCATTTAATAACCCCTCCGGAGTGAATGACTGCAAAGTCAATAGATGGTTTGCAGTCAGGCTGGACAGACATGCACTTTCAAAACATCGAAAAGGGTGCAGTTTTAGTAGCTGATCAAAATATAAATCACATAGGACCGCTAGGACTTAGCTGCTCGTGTGTACTGTACCGTGCCATCTGTTAGTGGTATTTAGAAAAACCGGGAAAATGTTTGAGGATACGGAGAGGTTACATGTACATCTACTAGGATATAGTTTCATCGGATTAACCAATAAGGAGAACCAATTCACAAGTGTCCACATCAAAAAGTATCTGTCCTGGAACGATGTTTATCTTGGTAGGCGAAAGCGAGGTTTTCATTTTTCTACAGTTAATTACAAGACAAGCTAAACACAATCAAAACCGAATTGTTTCATCAATTAAATAGGTATATTAGAACATGTGGTTGAACAACTCAAATTTTAGAGGGCAAAATAATGTTGGTTCTTATATCTGATCACCTCATCATTGCCAGATGAAACATGTAATTGTGAGGAAGGTGGTGACAAACATTCATGAACGTCTCAACTACAAACTGATTTTAGTCACTAAAACGAAGTCGCTGGTTACCTGTTGATTGTGCTGATCACAATCAATTCTTTTTTATATGTTTAATGGAAATCCGTTGTATTCGCCGCTGCAGTGAGTTGAAGGGTGACTCCTTTCAAGTTGCATATACTAATACTTGTACCGCCTTTGTCTACTCCACATTAATGGTAACGAAGATCGTACAAACTATATGCGATTATTGCGTAAGTAAACGTTTTTCGGTTTGGAAACACAGCGTCGGAGATACAAAGTTTTACTTCAGAGATTTTTACGGAAATGACTAATAATAACCGGAATGTACATTTTCCTCGCAGCTTACTGTTGCATGTCGGAAAACAGGACGCAGCGGCCAAAGAAACTAGATATGAGACCTATGTTTGGGATTATTGCCTACCATATTTTTCACAGTTTTGAGTACATGCTTGCCATGGAAATTATGAAAGGGTGGGAAAAGATTAACCAAACAACATTTCCGTTTAAGGGATATCGTCGTTTTTAGGATCACATTAGCTGCGGGCATCCTCCTCCTCATCGTAACAGCCATGAGCCTGATCAGAAAATAATGAGACTTATACCGCCTCTCATCCCAATAACGACGCGAAATGTGCCACAAGATGAAACTTTACTGGAAAGCTTGTGAAGTAATAATAATAATATCAATAAAAAAAATTCGGGAAAGCGTTATAAATGGTATAAATGCAGATATGCCGTTAATTACGGCACAGCACCATCTCGAATAGCGATTTGAGTGATCACGAGAACCTCAGGCGGACAGGAGACATCTGATAACTTTGCTTATTGGTGCAGTCAGGATCTTCGTATTTCGTGACTACGTTTTTGCTAGACCGCCACGCATTTTACCCAACTGTTGTTGGTCCTGGAATATAGTTCCCGGTGAGCTGAACGTCCAGCTGGAGTGCGAAGTACGTAGCCCAGACATCAAAAACATTGCAACGCGATTAGGTGACGGATTGATCTCGCATCTCCAGCGTTCCGGAATACTTGCTGACAAATGGCCTTATTATTCACGTGATCCATTTACTTTGGGATAATTGGCAAAGATAACGATGGTCAAACACAGTAAGTCTGTTGATAGCTTCCTTGCGAACAGGCCACTTTCCGGAACAATAGAGCAAAACAGATTGTACATAAACATCATATTCCCGAACGTCTTTCCGGCGCCACAGATGACGCAGTTTGGCAAAGACAACTAGTGCCTTTGCTATTCTCACTTACATCTTATTAGGAATAGTACAGGCTGACGAGATAATGCTACCCAAGTATGTGAAATTGTCCACAGTCTCAAGCGGATTACCTGCAATGAAAAACGTAGGAGTGGAACTACCCCAGTCTTGAACCAGCACTTTGCAGTTTGAAGGCGCGAAGCGCATCCCATACAAACCAGCCCGGTCGCTCACCTTGTTCAGCACGGTCTGCATGTCTTCGGCAGAGTGGCGAAGTAATTCAGTGCCATTCGCATACTATATTTCGGTCAGCCTAGCACCAGGAAGAAGGTCAACACCAAGCCAACTGGATTCTTCAAACGCGCCTTCCAGAATATCGTCCATGTCAAAATCGAACAACTTTATCATACACCCATTCTGTGCTGACGACGATTACAGTCGTTTAATTACTTATTCGTATGTATTAACGGAAGGAAGTGCTTTAAGCATTTCAAAGCATTCTCTTGAACAACAAACACTCTGTGAGGAAAGCAAAAGCACTCGACATTGAAAGGAAAGGCTTTCTATTATCAGCCAACGAAGTGTCTTACAACAAGTAAGGCAGTTTTACTTCGTGCAAGTCAGATAAGATTGTAAATAATACTGGTTATAACATTCAAAACTACTATCCACTCTCTCGTTTTCCATGATGTCCTGTAAGCCCCGTTTTGTGGCTTGCCACAGCGCTTGCGTAATTTTCTGAAACAGTAAGTGGGCACACGTTGACTACAACATTGCAAATGTGCCCATACGGTTCAAGTTTATTAGAGATCTGTAGATTGTAGCCTACTTGTGCAGAACTTCTTTAATTTCTAAGGTGTCTTCCAGCTCTCCAAGTGTTAGATAAAATCAAATAACAACGATTCAAAACCAAGAGCCATCGGCTAGCATAGGAAAGTGATAATTGTGTAACTGGTCACTTTCATGCATATAGATGATTCACATTTATCGTATGGTGAGAACATTTTTGAATGTAATGCCACAGTGAAAGACATCGGTAAGGTGGGGCAAAATCTTGCACAGGGTTTTATGTCTTCAGTGAAATGTCACAGTGTTTATGTGGAATGAAGATCAGTTTCGTCTGACAAGTTTATTTCTTTCGGAGTGACTGGGCCTAATTCGATTCAAAAAAACGCTTTGTGCATGGATTTGAGGAGACTGCCTTTTCGAAGGATTTAATATTACGAAAATCTCACCTGATAAAGGTAGTTTTTCATTGACAAGCTGTTCACATTGTGAAGACACTTTATTCATGAACTAAAACAATGGACACAATGAAACTCCTGAACGATTTTCCTAAGGCACGTACTGAAACTGGCAAAGATAACAGCAGCTGTTTACTAATAAAATGTTAGCTTGTGTCGCATTAACAGAAACTTGTAGAAATAGCACGCTTTTTCAGCAGGTCATAAAAACTTTAGTCAAGAAGACAATAATATCTTTACAAAAATTAGCTCAATTTGTCACTAACATAGCCAGCCTGCGGTGTGCTGCTTCTTTAGAAATAATCGCTTCAAAATGTTAGTCACTCTGCACTGGTTCTAAATAGATGGCAGCTGTGGAAGCATTGGAGCCAGCCGTCCAGTAATCTCAGCACCATACATATAAAAATATCAGTATGGTGCTGAGCTAAACCACATATTTAGCAAACACGTCTATCGCTTCACCCGGCCTTTCATATATGTAGTAAACACTGGTAGTAGATAGGACGAACCTACCACAATAAGTAGACTAATAGACAGAGGCGACATATTCACGGAACGCGTAATATTGACTGAGAAAGACACATTATCATCGACAGGTCAAATTAATTACTTAGGTCTAGTTTGTTCTGGAAGGCAACTCAGTGCAACTTATGTGTGAAACTTTTGATCTAAGCAAAGTTTCCTTGAAGACTTCCTAGACGCATGGCTACCTGCCTTGCTTTATAAACCTTATGGGTGATTGTTCTAGTTTCTACGACCAGTTTTAAAATAGCATTTGATCAGAGTGTTAAAAGTACTGCTTCAAACGGCACTGTGACTGACTTAGTTCAGTTTGAAAAGTCCTCCTCTTGTGTTTATCGTGGATGTAGATTCTGCGCTCATTTGATGTATCTGATTCAATCTATTGTATATGGAGTGGATAATTCTGATAACGGCTGCGTCCAGGGGGGTTGGATTAGCCGCTGGTTCACTTACATACCTTTTGTTTATATCACTCCTTAATGAGGCAGTCATTCTTGCTCAACCTTTTGTCATTGTCGAACACCGTGGCTGTGGACAATCAAACAAGTTGGCATATATATAACTTGTTCGCCTGTTGAATGGGCCTCTATATACCATAAAAATTTTAGCCGAAAAGTGACCGACACATAGACATCATTAACAGACTCTTCTACTGTGATAGTTGCACTGTTTATCGAACTGTTGTGGTAGAATAAACAACTTGACGACTGATGCGTAATTTGTGTTTATCTACGCGTGAACAGACTGAATAAAACTGTACTGATGCATGACAAAATCAGGCGTGAACAGCTTATTCGAACTATTCCTCAGTAAACATGTAACAACAGTAAAAAAATCTGATAATACAATGAATCCGTAATCATCAGTTGTTCTAGGTTCTTGAGCACATTGACTGAAAATGTATACTAGTATCCTAATGCTAGTGTGGACAGTGTTGGCTTACTAGTCGTCTACCAACCATCGGACGTTTATTGCCTGTGGTTGGTGTGAAAACCTGTATTGACATAACAGTTGAACCTCATTAGTGACCCAAAACGACAAAATCTGTAGACATTTTGTTCTAATTTTCAACCATACAGCGGTTGCAGGAGAGCCTTATAAACATAGTCCAAAACCGTTACTCAACCGGTATGGTTGCCTTAAGCACCGGATGAGTATCATTGTTTTTCTACTAAAAGCAGAAACTCTAGTAAACACATACGTACCTCTTTACTGTCAGTTTATGTATTCCTCATAATGAGCATGGTTGAATTCGTTCGTATTGATTCGCTGTTGCATCAAGCTTGATTTTCTGGTTAAACTTGAGATTCGGCATTGCCACACTTTGTAGAAAAGCTAACTTTCCTTTCTACTTTGGCAGCAAAGATAAATAGAAACTAAATGTTGAATTTCAAATCTAAAATTATCAGGGATACGTGGTTGTGAATCTGGCCCGGATATACATAAAGAAGGTCAAGCGGCCATAAACAACGTATGTTTCGTAATATCCGTGGAATTGAGAAGTAATTGCATTAAGCCTACAAATAATCATGATATCCAAGCAATAAGGTTCTTGGTATGTTACAGTTCATTAGCACGCAAAGCTTTTTGTCCTAAACAGTGGTTTTTATAGTTTTGAGAGTGCACAAATGCGCGCTTCGGATCATTTTTTCGATTGTCGTCATGGGTCTGTGCGATACTAAAATTGCTAGAAGTCTAGTCAATCATTGTGTTACTTTTTTGAAACAAACGAAAATTGTACTATTCCAAAAGAAGCCTGATACATCTATGTTGCTCCGACAAATGTGAGGTAAGCTGTCAGTCGTTTGTGGCTGTTAAGTGTCCTTAGTGAAATCATGTACATAAAACTTACAAGCTCAGACGACGGACACATTTCGGGAATGTTTTAATGGGCTGCTTCGAACAGTTTAAGGATTGAACAATAAGTATAGTGATAAAATCAAATACTTTACGGTTTACGGTTTTAACTCGGATTTTGTTTTGCTACACTGAAGTTTCTCCCAATTTTCTCAGCTACGGTTATTTTGTCTGGACGTCGTTCACTGGACTAAGACGTGTACGGGACAACCTGACTAATCATATCCGAATAAAATTACATTAGATTACGTGTGTACATCTGTTTGGTTCAAATTCAAAAAGTCGCCCGAAATTGTTAGCTATAAGTATTTTACCACATGTTGTTTTAAAAGTAACGAGACCACATATACAACACAGTTTAACAGATTCCAAAAGTCTGGGTCAACTTATTTAGCATTGAATTGTTAAAATATTATTTGCAACTGATAATTGATGTTATGATTACTGCGTATCGTTATCCTTAGTCGCGTCACATTGTTCAAGGCATAAAAGTGTCTTGTTTACGCTAAAAAGAAAAGCTGCCGAAGTATACTTCAACGTTGTTTATATCTTCATGTTAGCGGTAGATATAGTGGCGATAGAAGCATTGGCATGCGGCTGACTGTATAGGAAACTGTTCCGTGCGAAAATTTTAGGGACGGGCGACAAATATTGTCGAAACCACAGTATAATGTTGTGGCTACTAATTTATATTACGATACATACTTTAGAGGCATCAACAAATCTGTTCAGTTTTAGGAAAATGATTGAACCTTTTGAGTCGACGCAAATAAGTTTGCTATCAGCAAACTGCCACGGTAACGAAATTGATTGCGTCAGCATCTTTTGCCAAAAAAGGACCGGTGCGTGACGCTTGATCAACAATGCCTCGGAGAACGCCAACAGCCTAGGGTTGCGGTTGCGCAGTAGGACCATGAACGAAGTGACAGGGTCAACCAGTGAACTCTGATTACTCCCATGTCGATGTTCGTTCTTTTCACTGTTTTGTCGCCATGCGCTGAACCTATATAAATGAATGTTTTATGTATTCGACTGATGAGAATAGACGAAATGCTTCCATCTCGTAATGTATATCTTTTCATAGAGCCATCATTGCAGCGAAGACCTGAGATTCGAGGCTCAGACCGACCTATCTATATTTTATTAACAGGACAATAGAGGAGAAAAACAAAATCCTAAACCCCTAGTCATGTGTCGAATGTATTGAATAAACAATCTCACGATCGGTCCGTGGTCAAACATAGTGTACCTCAGCTATTCACTCAGAGCTTACGATGAGATTTGAAAACGGATTGCAAATTTATCAAACGGGATACGCTGTTTATTGTGAGACAGAGCGATCTGTCACTTTTCAAAGCTGGTGGTGACATATAAGTAGTTGTCATAATTAGAGTTTATGATTCATTATTAAATAAGGTTGTCTCATCGAATGAACGAATCAGTTTGACCCGAACATCTAAACCGTCAACACAACTTACACGTTAAAAACTGTCTTTCAAACTTTACTTCAGAAAGGTCCAAGCAAATCAGCTAGTCAACAGGCTAACTTGTGCTGTGGTGCGTTGCACACTGATATAACGGTTCAGTCGAAAGATCTATCACAATGTTTCACGGTCCAGTAGGTCTTGAAAAGTCAGCGGCGTTATTCAGCATTTTAAATTTAACTGCATCCAAAAATGCTTCCAGACGGTAGGAAACATTGAATTGGAAAGAAAATGTCAAAATGAATGAGGAATTAGCCAACTTTTGAGTCGTAATGTCATAGTTGCCCACAATGGTCCTTGTCATCATGTGTGACAGAAGTGTATATTGGTAGCATCAACAAGACACGTTCCGAAATTCGAATCCATTGCAAACAAACTTGAAGAGTCCAACTTCATCGGTCGTCAAATCCGTCCTATCAACAGGTCAACTAGTTCAATAAGTTTCAGATTGCCCAATCTTTTCGAAAGGGTAATGAACAAAATCACTCTGTTCAGTCAGTCTATACTGCCTTGATCAAGACTTCTAGGTTACGTTCAAGGTACTGACTTCATTGGATCAACTGAGCATGGTTTCAAACAGTAGTAGAAATTCGAGGAATTAGGTCATTTCAAATTAAACACTACAAGTAGATAGGAACCTTCGCAGTCAGATAGGCCTGTCGGCAAGCCTAATTCGAAAGGAAACACTGGACTTGAGTTTAGCTATTAGTAAAGCTCCTCAGTAGTGTATATCCCCATCCGGGCCGGAAATTTCACCCTGGACTTGGTGCTTGTGAGACTAGCCCGTTAACTACAGTGCCAGTCACATCACAACAGGCATGACCGAATGATCATATTCAAACGCTCAACCACAACCTTGTGTGAATTGTGTTCACCTTGTCTCACCATTTCGAAACCAAAATGAACAGAAGCTCTCTGTTCTGTTCAATCGATAACCCCATGATCAGAACTCCTCAGTTGGGTTAAAACCACGAGTTTCATTAAACCTACTGAACAAGGTTTAATTGTTCAATGAAAAGTCAGGGTGCTGTTAACTGATGATAACCCGAACACGCTAGTGATTGATGAACCAATGCAAATCAGGTAAAACTGGCCAGACTGATATATACACAGGGCTAAAGAAATCTATCTTCTCGACATGGAATTAACTGCACCGACGTTGTGCGAAAAATTGAAACTATTTGGTTGAGCTGTTCACTTGTTGCAGTGTGCAGTTTGTATGGCATTTTATTGTTCTACCTTAGCGTATTTTAAGATTAAATTGACGGGGGCAAATACTGTAACACATACTTTCTCTCTGTTTTGAGTTATACTGTTGTTTACAGATTGCATACTAATTTCCTAACTCTTCACGGCCGAGCCTAGACTACAAGCCACAATATAGCGAAATTAAAATAGGTATTGTTCTATTAACAGTACCAGTGAACTTGTTGTGAACAAGAAATGTATAAGGCATAAGTAATAGTGACGGGTAACACACGAGAAAACGGTTTTCCAATTTTGCATCCTACTGGTTATAACACTTACGAAAGCAAATCTTTGCATGCTATTGAACAGGTTTTTGTGGTACCCGTAAACGTCAGTTAGACTTTTGGTGCCAGATTGGTATATCACAGATCCACTGCACCATAAAGTTTAGTTGGTTTATTTCCGATGTGTCATTCCTTTGTTACATCACAGTGACATTATATGAAAGCGCGTGTAGCCGCTTGTTTAACTAGTAAGACGTTTTGAAATAGGCAGCCGAGTACCTGCATATGGTGGATACAACGTTATTGTGTGATCTGGTATCAGCAAGACATCGGGTTTATTGATTATACGAAGGGTGTAAATATTTAGGTTACCCAAAGGTAACCATGACGTACGCAAACAGTAATAACCTTCTACACTCGATGTCACGTAGTCATAAAATAACCTGTTGTGAATGACGTGCACCGGCTCCGCGGTACAAACTAGTTCACGTGTTCAGT
>JTDE01000304.1:108292-125441 GCA_014338405.1 Paragonimus skrjabini miyazakii
CTGTAAGAAACAGACCTTGGCTGATATTTAATGTTTTTTTAAATTTAACTGTCCTTCCAGTCTGAAACCAGAAAAGACTGACTCATTCGGGCATACAACTTTAACGAGGTTGGCGAGCTGCGCACCTATAAGAAGCCAAATTTGTGATGACCACAAAAGGCACACGGAACGGATCGATCATGTATCCACCCCCGAGGCCGACGCCAAAACCCCGAACAGATGGCTATGGATGAGTCAGCCAGCTGCACAGTTGTGATGTTCCTTTTAGTCCAGCGTGATTAATGTCATCCAAACAAAGTTGACCAACTGACAGCAGCATGGACTATACGATTGAAACGGGCGATATCTAACGTTTCAGGCATGCTGTTTCCGGAAGGTTCAGGGCGATGCGGGTTTCATTTAAAAAACGATGAACAAAATAAAATGACATGAACAATGCTTGAAACATTGCGTTCCTTTCAGTAACTTCATCAGCGCAGAAAGGAGACGCATGTTGCGATGTGTTGACATTTCGTTTACTCTCATCAGTCGCAAGCGTAGAATATGCGATTTATGTATATGACACACAAATAAAGATAGCCAGAGTATGGACACGTATACAGTCAAATCACGTATTATGTCTTCAACACCATGACAATCCTATGGGTTATTTCAACGACTTTTGTGCACATAGCGCCAGCTGGTGAGCTCTGACCAACATGGCTTCGCTGAATGCCAGTAGCTTTGGATTCTGTTGACGTAACAATTTTTTGATCGATCTATTTAGAACATTGATTTCCCTTAATCCATTTAGTCCAAAGAGAGAGAAAACATATCGCGAGATGTCAACATTTCGATTTACTCTCATCAGTCGCCAACGTAAAATCAG
Organism: Paragonimus skrjabini miyazakii; assembly: GCA_014338405.1. NCBI lineage: Eukaryota > Metazoa > Platyhelminthes > Trematoda > Plagiorchiida > Troglotrematidae > Paragonimus > Paragonimus skrjabini miyazakii. Next base: position 109,161 of record JTDE01000304.1, read on the forward strand.
CAATTTTTATACAAACTGCGTACAGCAACAACAATTGAACGAACCAACCACATAGTTCTGAACTTTCACGCTCTAATAGTTCAAAATTTAAAACACTGCGTTCCCTTGATCCAGTTCACCAGTAACCATAGCAGACATACGTCGCGAGATGTTAACATATCGTTTACTATCTTCAATCACGAACGTAAAACATTGGAATATATAGGACATGCGGATAGCAACAACAATAGAAACAATCAACGATTGGGTTTACACAAAACAAGGATGTTATCAGTTCCAGGGCAGAAAAACTGTGTGAGTCAACAATTTATGCATACACAGGACCGGAAGGCGAGTATTGATTAGCATAGCTTCGGAGAAGGCAAGAAACTTCGGATCGCGATTACGCAACACCAACGCTCAACGCAACAGCAAAGTTCAATCAATTCCACGGCAAGATGATTGATTGCGTCGGCGCCTTGTGTGCATACAAAACTGGCCGGTGCTGTTTGACGAGCATTGCCTCGCTAACCGCTAACAGTTTCCGGTTGCGATTATGTAACAATATCTTGAACGATTTAACAGGGTCAACTAGGTGACCGGTTGCTAAAATGTGTTTGACGATCGATGAAGCTGCGGCCTTCGAGCTTGTTACCGTCAATAGGTCGTTTTTTGAAATTGCCGTTGATAACCACTTAGGAAAGTGCTCAGCCATACGTTGATGCAAACGCTGATCTGTCCTGCCTATGTAGACGTCATTGCAACTGCAATTGAACTGGTAGATTACGTGGGAGACAGACTGATCGGTTGAGTGTGTATCGCCACTATGAAGAGACAAGCCCCTAGTGCTTAGCAGGATGCGTAGTTAGGCCGCTGGGTAGGTCCGTTGCAACGCCGATATCAATTTGTGACTAATGTTGTTAGTCAAGTGGTCACCTTTGAATTGAATTTGCAGAAATATGTTCTTATTCTGCGCACTGCGGCTTACCACTTTTAGTTCTTGCATCTTACTGTGGATATCCACGAACTTTTCAGGGCAGCCGTTATCCACCAGCGTTTTCCTAATAAACTCTTTTTCTTTCTCCAATCGATCTGCTGTGTAAATCATTCTGACTATGTGAAATAACGTTTTCACTAGCCCTCGTTTATAAGCAATAGGTGTGAAGCTGGAGAACTGCAAATATTGTCCACTCCAAGTTGGCTTGCGATAAACAGATCGTTGTAATGTACCATCTTGACGTCTGGTTATAAGAATGTCTAAGAACGGCAAGCAATTATTAACTTCCACTTCATAAGATACAGAGAGGTTTGGGTGGAGGGAGTTCAAATGGTTATAAAATGGAGTAAAAGCACATTTATCAGCAAAAACTAAAATGTCGTCCAGGCATGACCCCTGAAATCCTTTTTTGAAATTGCTTTTCAAGCATTTCCAAAAATACATCCGCCAATATGGGGCCCAGTGGGCTACCCACGGCCACACCATCAATCTGTCTATAGTTGACATTTTCGAACTCAAACGAAATGTTTTCTGTACAAGCAAAAATGAGATCCTTAAGAAGATCTAATTGAATACCTACATTTACATTTTGACTAAAAATAAAATCACATAAAAATTCAACGGTTTCACGCAGCGGTACATTAGTAAGTAAAGAGTCTACGTCGACCGAGTACATCATCTGTTGACTTGCTAAATTGTTCTCCAATATTTCTGCTAGCTCAAAGGAACTACGGACACAATTGGGGGATAACAATTCACGAACGGGTGTAAGGATGTCCACCAACCATCGCGCCAGCTTGTGATATGCCAAGTTGTTCATGGATAATATCGGTCGTAGTGAGATACCCGTCTTATGGGTTTTTGGTAAACCTCTCATTCTCGGTGTCTGTGTGCCTGTTGGTTTCAGTTTCTTATAATGGACCTCAGAAATATATCCATGTAGCATCAATATTTTTAGTTTCCTTGATAGTTGCTTTTCAATCAGGAAATTGTTACTAGGTCTGGCATCCAATTGGAATTTCCGTGCATCAGAAAATACCACATTCATCTTGGCTACATAGTCCTCTTTCTTCACTATGACGACGCCAGAGCCTTTGTCTGGCTTGACGAAGACTAGGCCAGTCATTTCTTTGAGCTCCTTGATAGCGATATATGTCTTTTCTCTGTTTTGATTATGTAGGTCAACCTGGTGACCTGTCATCATGAGACGTTTAGCAATCGATGATGCTGGGCTTCGAGTGACGGATTCACCGGTTTTATACGAAAAACTAAGAAACGTAAGACTATTAAAAATAACATACTGCTGGAAAAGCAAATAGCGAGGCAAATTCAGATTTTGCTGTTGCACGACCATATACCTGATAATCAATATAGGCACATGAAGCCAATCGGTACAGAAACACCACGAATGAGAGGTGCACCAAAAATGCACACGGATGGAGTTTCCCTGCGACCAGTTTCGTGTATGAACAATTCAGCATATCATAAGGTTGCTCGATGGCTGGTTGAGATTTTGGACCACATTCGCAAAATGTTATCCCCCATTGCCTAAATGAGTCTTTTGAACTAACAAAGACATTAGAATGCGTGCCGGTGAGTTCACAAGCTATGTATTTGATTGATGTTGATTCCCTTTTTACTAACGTTCCTCTTCATGAGACAGTTGAGCTTATGTTTGATTTTATATCTAGCCAAAACTGTGATATAGGTATTCCACTTGAATATCTCATTTTACTGTGTGCAGAAAATATCAGGTTCACTTTTGAAGGGCTTTCTTATAGACAAGCAAACCGAGTGGCTATGGGTAGTCCGTTAGGCCCAACATCTGCCGACATCTTCTTGGGAATGATTGAACGGCAATTCTCTGACAATACTTCCAAAGCCTTATTGTACAAGCGGTATGTTGAAGATATTTTGATTTTTACGGATAATGAGCATTTTGATTTATTTTTTTATTCTTCTCAATTTTATTCATCCAAACCTAGCATTGTCTCACGAAAAGGAATCAAACGACAGTTTAGCTTTCTTAGATGTACTCATCATTAGGCGTGGGGATGGGACATTACAACGATTTGGACAATATCTTCGGTTCCCCAGCTTTGCCCCGACAGCATACAAGAAGGGTTTGATCAAAACTTTACGTCATAGGGCCAGGCCTATTTGCACCCCTGATGAGCTGTAGATGGAACAATAAATGCTGTGACAAACGTTGCTGGTGAATGCGCATCTTGAAAAGTTCATAGACATTCACAGCATGATGAACAAATGCAATGAATCAGTGCAAGTAGCTCAGAAAAAGGATATCTTTTTATTTGTGCAATTTAAAGGCGTCCATCTGGCAAACGACATCAAACACAAATTGCCGTGTGCTATATCCCGTACACATGCGGCTTCCCAATTACTCTTGGTTCAAACCAACAAAAGACCCGTTCTACACAATCGCGAACGCAGTCTGTCTGACCATTCTGTCTCTCACGTTGTGTATCAGTTCACTCACAGTTGCGGTGACGTTTACATAGGCAGAACAGACAGCCGGCTTTCTCAACGAGCAGCAGAACACGTCCCAAACTGATTAAAGTAGCTTAGGACACAATAATCTTAAACCAGTAAATCCGTCACTCGAAGCCCAGCATCATCGATAGCAAGACATCTCATGATGGCAGGTCACCAGGTTGACCTAAACAGATCAGTCGAAATATTGTTACGTCAACAGAATCCAAAGCTACTGGCATTCAGCGAAGCCATGTTGATCAGAGCTCACCAGCTGGCGCTATGTGCACAAAAGTCGTTGAAATAACCCATAGGATTGTCATGGTGTTGAAGACATAATACGTGATTTGACTGTATACGTGTCCATACTCTGGCTATCTCTATTTGTGTGTCATATTTATAAATCGCATATTTTACGCTTGCGACTGATAAGAGTAAACGAAATGTTAACATATCGCAACATATGTCTTCTTTCTGCACTGATGAACAATGCTGACAAACAATCATTGATACGTTTTTCTTGTTTCTCGGAAATTGCTACCAAGTCAAATGTCAAATATTGTTATGCGTTTCATCAACGAATCAGCTACATTTCTACCATCAGGATTTTATGTCTAATTCGGACATATTTTCATGTTATTCGAGTGATCTTATCATGTGACTCGATGTTGATAAGTGAACCTCGGTGGAAAAAAATTCAAGATACCACTCATTGATTTAATTCTTCGTAAGCTTATTTGGAGGACAACAACACAAACTTTGGTTGGTTGAAAATAGGTCAGAAAGAAATGTTTTCCGACTTACTGAGCCTCGGCATTCCAAGACACGGAGAAGTGTGAGAAAGAGTTACTTTTCCGTGATCTTCTAAAACTCACTGCACAAAATAAAATGTTGTTTCTGTGTACCGCATAAAACGAACAAGGTTAAACCCAATATGAAATGACAATGTGATTCATTTGCCACACGAAGGTTACAGAGCTAACGTAACTCTCTGTTCTGCTGACCAGGCCTATTAAGAAAGGCGACATTTCATCTAAAATCACTTTTTGAGTTTGTGTCGTAACACATTTTTACAATCACCTCAAACAATATGTTTTCGGTCACCTGCTGCTGACCGAAATGTTTTTATGTTTTGCATCGTATATTCCGGTACCCAGAAGAAACGGAAAATTCTGTATAACGTGAACTATGATCAAACTAAGATTGTGAATCTAAGGTTTCAATTAGTAACGTGAATAGCCCACGTAAACATCTGGATTAAAAGGTTATTTGTTAAAAGTCCATACACCGTTGTGTTAAGCATACGAAATGACGATATTGTTCAAGTAACCAGCGTGATTTTGGTCGCTTGTTGTCAGACTAATCACAGGACAATTTTGTGAATGTCACTGGTAAGCATTTCAGCCTAATTACTAACTTATAAGAGATACAATTGAGAAATAACTAGGCTCTAACTGGATAACAACCAACGATCAATGTATTACGTCTTTGGACGGTGGGCGTTGCACCCTCTGAACTGACACGGGAAGACAGGAGCTCGGAATTATCACAGTTTCACCCAGTTACCCACCCGTTTCATTGTTTACTAGGTGGTCCATCAGATGAGATGGGAGAACGGTTACTCTGGCAGGATTTCTCAGTCTGGTTATGCTGGAATCCATCAATGTTGTTGGTGATCCTTGAACTAAAACTAAACGATTATTTGAAAGAATCAATTGTTTGGAGAACGTCGCACAGATTTCACTCTGCATTTCGACTGAACTTGAACCAGGGACAGAAATTCTGCTTTCATACGGAAATCTAGCAGAAGTCTTGCAAAATTTTCTAAACCACAGTTAGTTATGTACTATGTTCGCGCTGAATACGTGACAGTCGGTAAAAATGATCCTTAGTTAGGGTATCAGTGAAGAGACCGTATGGAACACAAAATATACATCCACTATAACTGCCCAGTATAAACCCAATTTCTTGAACAAATATAAGTTGGTTTCGTTCCAGCCAACCCAGGTATACAACTGTAGATTATCGTTTATTGTTTGAACGATTTTTAGCTTGCAATATGGCAGATGTTGAAAAGTTATTTTTTACTGTCGATAAATTCAACCTGTTCGATACAAGTCCTGTTGCATGCCAACGTTTGTTCGATTTTGGTGAATGCCTCAATCAGGAATTATTCGACTAACCTTATACACACCACCTGACAAAATACCATATTCCAGTTGCTGTCTACAACCGGATAATAAAATTAACAGCGTGTTCAATAATGATTTCTCCAGGCTGGTCAAATTTGACGAAGTATACCTCATCGATATTTTGTCTCACGTAATAGTGAGGCTCCGCGGTACCTTTCTGTTTTTATTCCCCGATTCAGTCTTAAACGCGTCATTGACCGCAGTTCGTTACTCCTGAAAACCAACGTCTCTGTGTGATCCCGAAGGTACTGTATGAGGCAGATAACAGATGGTCAACTAATTTGAATTAAATTGTCAATACTGCGAGAACAGTCTTTACTTAACCTTTCTGTCGTTCACATTTCAAACGACTGTCTAATGAGTGTCAGTCGAAATGGTGAACTCGATGGACTTATGTGGATTCAGGCAGACTGACATAGGCCATCACTGCGGCTAACTAAATGGTTGGTAGTCCATCTTTGTCAAGCGTCGTATGAACGACACAGACAATGCCACGCGTTGAGCCAGGCTTCTTCATTAACTCAGGACGAGTAGATATTCAGTTCTTGTATGTGTGAATATGTACAGCCAGTCCGCAGGAAGGCAGTATACATTACATACAATTAATCCAAATAAACTGAGCCCTATAGGGTTTACGCACTTTTATACCAAGGAACCAAAAGGATTCCTTCAGTAACTAGCCGTCTGCTTCCGTTTAATTGCTCTTTGAAAAACATATAAACCAACTTAATGTTATTCAGGTTGCGTGTTGTTTGATTGGCATAATTGTATTTTCAACCGAAGCATTGAAATTGTAGGTCAACTTAACGCAGAGCAAACTAGAAGGCATCATTATTTTTACAACGACGAATAAAGTCGTCACGTTTCTTACTATACTGTTCCCTCATTCAGCCTTCCCACGGAACCAGTAGCTGATTCATACTACTGGGGAATGACTTGAGGATATTGGAAAATGTCAGGATATACGGACACTTTGGAAACAATATTTTACTGTGTTTATTGCGTACCGTTTACTGCACGGATGATGACGCATTTACAAAATTGGGGTCGCTTTGGCACAAGAATTTTCCCGCTCTCTTTTATGGACGGTTTGTCTGAACTGTCCAGTTGATAACAATCCCGTTTTTGGTGTGTTGTTCTTAGTTTTATCTTAGCAATAATGCGTTTTTATGATCAGCCATTTCTCGTTGTGAACCGGAAAACTTAATCCAGAACACGTTTTAACGTTTATCAAGATGTCTGACTTGGCAATACTGTGATATAGTTTCTCCACTCGAATAACATTGTCAATATAATCAGAAAGATTATATTTAACATAATTTAGTCAAGAAATGCTGATGTTTAATTTTCGCTACTGATTATTCGCCATGAAATCCTGTTTGGCAAACCGTCAATCTGTTCGCGTATCACCAAACTGGGGATGCATCAGATATCTTTAGACGAACAGATAACAGTAGCCTGAAAAAAGATATGCTCAAAAATAGAAAAAACACTTATTTCATGCTACCAGAACAACTGTAGATCGTTAGCCAAAGGATGTGCGTGAAATTTAGAATTTCGATGCATCCTTTCCAATATCTAATCAGCAAGTGTGGTTAGTATACTTTATCTTACTAAAATCAGTTTCTATTCCAAATGAATAATCAGATACGGACCAGATACAAGTTTAGCAAGATCAACTCAATTGAGATTATAAATGAGTTCAAATTGTCCGTGAACGAAGTAGTTGTCAACTGGATATCCCGCCCATTTTAAGTGACATGTAATTAAAAACTTCGTTATTATAGTTTGGTGAGCGCACGATGCGAAGATATATTCGAAATAATCGAGAAATTCCGACAATCACTAAAACTAGAAAACGATCTTTCCATTAGTTGAACCGGTCATTTGGACATGAACAAGCAGGGAACAGTGTCGTTATCAATAAAGTTGTGTCACAGCAACAGCTGGTTTGTGTGTATGGCTTCTCGTACGACGTTATGGGACTGAGATACAAGTAAGGTATTATGACAGGATGTTGAATGAAACATGTGCTTCATAAACTACTGACTGGCAGACACAAACTGTTGGACGTATGCGTTTGAATCGGAAAGAGTTAAAAATCGGTTGATCTGTGTGTGGGGTCTATATTTCAAACGGGTCCGGAGTCTAGCTAGGCTGAATTGTTGCAAACGTTTTGTTAGCGTTTTCCTTGCAGCGCGGAAACACTCAGCCCCTCATACCGCAACCAACATTAATTAAATGATCCTACTTCACGTATTCTCCTTCCCGTCAATTTAATAGGGCTGGGTGTACTTACCTAGTCTGGAAAATTCCGAGGCAGATATCACACGTTAGCAACAGAAATTGAAATTACCGACTTTGTATCTGATATGTCATTTTAAGTCATGGCCTTACCACATCCAAATGCACCCATTGTTTCAAACGTGGTTTCACTATAAGTTGTTCAACGTGAACCAGTGTGGCAATGCTGCATCATTCATCGTCTCATCGCAGTCTACTTTTCGTATTGCTTGTTTTCAGGTGATGCAACTGGGTTAATCGTGCCTTTTTTAACGCAAGTTACAACAACAAATTCAGAGCGGTTTTCCTTCTTGCTGTTTGCAAAATTTATGAAGTTAACATGATAGGGATTATGTGCAAGTGTCGTTGTTAAGAATTCTAGGTATACTGACCTTTAAGGTGGATTCACATAAGTTACCTGCTTTTGAAGTTGATCCACCAATTCTCTAAAAATGAACTGAAAGTTCATTGACTGTAACAAAATTCATTTATCTAAGAAAATTTCAGCCTTTGAACGAGTTCGGATGTAAATAGCATGCGTCAGGTTTGGTGTCACGCTGATGGTCATTCAATCGGTTTTTTTATTAATCAATAGCCCTGCCGTTGCAACAGATTGTCACCAAACAGTTTACTGAGGAATCCATTTTCAGCTAGTGAACGTATACCGTAAACACGGACTTATCTTGTGCGTCATCACTGTACGAACGTTTCGCAGCTGTGTGCCGTTATGGCTTCGATTTGTAGACGGAGATCGCGGTTAGTAACAAAGGACTAACGAAGGATTTATGCCTACTTTCTAGATCCTGGACCACTGCATATATATGTTTCATATATATGTAGTGGCCCTAGCATTGTGACCGCTGATGCAACCGCCGTGCCTGCTAACTCTACTAATCATCTGTTTCTCTACAGTCGTCGAAACAGAACGCCAGGCGACATTCATACCTTTGGTGAGGTGATTTGCATGTCAAAATAACAGGCGATAAGGGCAAGTATACACCCTGACTAAGATTAGCATCTCATGTTTCTGTGTCTGTATTGGTTAGAAGAATGGACATGAAAAATTTTTAAGTTACGATCGTGTTTTACTTTTCATTGTGCAACATTTCACATGTCACTTAGAATGAATGTACTATTGCTGAGGAATATATTTTTTCGGAACTTTTCAGTGTCCGTGATGTATGCACAGCTGACCGCCTTTTCATCTCCAACGTATGCAGTTCTTGACTAACACACTGGTACTCCATTTAGAGTCTGATGCTGGTGGTATAACTGATAAGACGTTTTCACACTGTGGCAAGTGTAGTTATGACGATCAAATTTAGGTGTTTGACAAATTCATATTGCCATGTTGAGGTTAGTGAACTGTAGGCAGAAATTATGAGAGAAAACGCAAATTTGGAACATTATAGGAAGCTTCTAATATTCACTGGACTACTATGCTTCATACCAACAATAACATGTCCTGGAGACAAGCCCTAAATAGCCCACATTTCCCTTGAGGGATTGATATTTTCTGGTTCGAACGATAACATCGAACCTGTTTAGATACTTGGCAAAAACAAATCCGTTGATAGTGTGGATCAATTTAGAGCAACGCTAGTATGCTGGTAAAGCAACCATCATGCTTTGTTAAACAGCATATTCGTCCGGGAAGCCATTGCATTGATTCGAAATATGCATGTCGAAGATCCATAGCAGGTCTACTATGTGCTTTGTCAACTCTGGTCGTATCAGCCGCCAGTCGCGCATATGTTACAATCATTTCTTGTAAAGTTAAATCTGGTGAATGCTTTCATTTGTATAAAAAAGGGGTTAGTTTGTCGAACATAACCTAGGAAAGTGATAAACATATGAAAAAGTCTAACGTTGAAAAATGTGAATGAAACTATTAAGCTAGATCAATGTCTTTCGCAGCTACCTCATCTGCGTTGCGTACAACTAGGTTTAGGCAGTGATAACAATTTCGGAAAACGACAAATCACATGACCACTCGGTTGGTATGTGATTGTGCTACGCACTCGGGAAGTAGAAGAACTAGATGATCGAACTCTGTGTGGATGGAACAAGACTCGTTCGCTGAAGTGACCGCACTTTTGAGAGTGTGTACACATCTACCACAACCGGTCGCCTTTACAGATTGATAACTATTTTTTTAATGAGTTCATTTTTCGCTCGGTTCTTTGCGCCACTGACCGATCACGGAGTATGCAATCAGCAACGAGAATTATCTACTTTCTTAAATGTATGAACTCATGCTGAAGGCGGCCACGGAAAATATATGCATGTACCCATGAGGTGTTCTGAATTGTATGGTTTAGTGCTAATGCATCAGTGTGTGCCCAACTCGGCTCTTGTTCACGCCTTAGTAAAATAGCCCGGCTTGTGTTCGTCTAAGTCATGGCATTGTACAGCCCAAAGTTCAAAGTTACAGTCGTTCCAGTTTTGTACGATCTTTTTTGCACTAACTTATCTGTAATCCGCAGCATGATACAGCCTTACCCTCTGGCTGTACACGACTTATATTTACCGGTCCTGATGAGATAATGGCACAGCATAGACGCTATGACTGGAATTTGGGACAACCGTTCTGCACACGATTATCCGAATACATTTTGGTTAGCCAAAAATTGAAAAAAGGCATTTGAAGGGAATTTGTCTCAAAGGATGTCGAATTTTCATTATTTAGTCGTTTTATCCTCAATGAAGATTACTGTGCCGACCAGTCTTCGTGTTTGCTTGCGCAGGGCGTCCACATAGGATTTACACATGTGTCTAGCCATCGAGCTAAGCCAAGTCAAGCTGAGCTGACTAGGTTTCGAGTAAAACGGTTGGGCCTAATAAGAAACGTTTGAATCCTGGCAATTCAACATGTCATGCTACTAACTTCTGTTTATCGAATAGAGAACTGGATGACGGTTCCAAGTGTGCTGACCAGCAGTCACTTCCATAGTAAAAGCTACTCTCGTGAGATCAACCTCAATTTACTGTTGCATAAAATGTTGCTATGCTGCACTAGCTTACAGAATACATGGAATTGTGATGCATCCTTATTCATGTGGTTTTTAATTTTTGGCTGCTCCCCGTCAAATTTTACTTAGCATTTGTTTGTATGATTCCCTAGTCTATCATACGGATTGTCGTATTGAGTACTGACCTTTACAGATGCGATTCGGAGATAAAAAGATGTTACACCAAAAAAACACCACATGATTCGCTTTTTCTCACTATTCCAGTCAGGCTCATTAGGTGAAAACCTCGATGATTTAAATACTTGGCTTCACGTATTTATCAGTCCAATTGGACGTGTAATTGGCGGACCTTGTTTATGTAATTGCAAATCAAACTGATCAGTGTTAAGGTAACCATATGTGATGCATCTAGTTTACTGTCTATTGATTAGGAACCTAAAAGGAAGAACGGACGGGAGTTGTCTGGAACTTGATGGAATGTCTAACTTGTGCCTAATTGTGACGCCGTTTTCCATATCTCCCTCTACGCCAACTCCACAACGTACGCCGTGTTATACGTAGCAATTCTGTGGCAAGACAGTGAAAAGCTACATTCTTCTGCAACCTCTGTGGTAAAATTTATCCGGTTCCAGCCGTGTAAAGGACACTACACACCACAATGAACACAAAAATGTGGGCGTTTTTGGCCATCTATATATGTCTAACATTCAGGACAGACACTAGAGTTTTCTACTGTACCTCTTAGTCTGAATGGTTCGGATAACACGGCGAAACGTTTGAATGAAGAGTTCAAACACTTTATCAAGACACAGTAGAAACCACATGATAGCTGTTTGGAGCTTTCTAATGCATTCTGTCGGCAATCTGGAAACTAAGTTCACCAGATAACCGGCCTAGGAGGGATCCAATATAATTTCCAGGAACCTTCCTATTCAAGAGCTTAGTATAGTTGGATGCCTCAGTCGTGGTGCATCGGGCTTCAGAAATATGAAAAACCGATTGGTGACACTCAATCAAGAGTTGACAACTCGGTGGCAACCTCAGAAAAGTATTCACGTTTTTAGTGACCACAATTCGCAGGAGGAGGAAAGAATTAAGCAGTAATAAACAGCGGCTAGCGGGTTCGAATCCATCACGTGACGGACACAGTTTTTTTCTGAAGAGCTCTCGGATCACTCCGGTATGCAATGAATCCCACGCACATAATGACTGAAAAACGTTGTTGTTTCCATCATGTCTTACTGTATGGTGCAGAAAGATCAAATCAGAACTGTCAAACAACGATCTTCTGTCCAGTTATCATTTCGATTTACTCGGAACAGCTCCAATGATCTTAGTATGCTAATCATCAAAAATAAAAATTATCAACTGATTGGAAAGTAGAACTGGTCGGTCACGAGTTTATCACAGAAAGCGTAGGCCTTTGGATATTGAATAGATTAGCGTAGTTGACAGCCGCATAATTATTCCTTCAGTACAAGTAGATGGTGTTTCAGTCTGTGTATGGGAAAACGTATGTATGCACGCGTCTTGCGACAATCGTTTGGCTGATATCCAAGAATAGCTGTATCACTGGTATCTTGAGGACAATGAATTCACTTCATTTTCAACAATTTGCTTGTCATTTTTAAGCAAAACAGATCATCCGAACAATACTTAATCAGCCAATTTTAGAGGTAGACCAGAAATTGTAAGAGTGCAAGGTAATCCGAAAAATACTGCAATCTTGTTTTAAGCAGCGTGCACGGTTTTGGGTTATTTCGGCTGTTTACAGTCTTCAGGAAATTAGCAGTTTTCCATAACACCGGTTTGCATTTTGGCTGGAATTTCTAAATTACAAAAAATAATTCGTCTCTAAAGTAACTGTATTAAAAATGCACAGAATTGGCATAACAAGTTAGTTATACATACTTAACACACTTAAAATAGTAGTGGTTTGTTTAGTTCACAGTAAATCCGTTTTGCTATCAACCTCGTATTCAAAATCACATAAAAATATCCGTGTTATCACAACGGTGATCAGCAGTTATAGTAACAGCAGCACATATTTTGAACCAAGCAAGCTGATAAATTGGCTGAACATACCGTTATATTTTACCATTCTGTCTATCTCTGTAGGCATTATCTATTTGCTTTCGAAGTCATCCATTCCTCATCAAAAGCTACCCTTCATTAGGTTCTCTTATCATAACGTAACGTTATTGTATAATTATTTCTACAGGCTAGATTACCCTCTCCGAGATGAACACTTCTTGGTTTCAAACATGTCTCACTTCAGGCAAAAGCATATTGCAATTTCCTGAGTTGCGTTTTAGTCGATGAAGAAAAAAGGTTTACACACTTACATTTTGTGAGAAGCCTACTGTAAAGAGAATCACGATTAATTCTTAGGTTTCAGCAATCCCACTGTGATTACTACTGACCCGCTAGGGTAAATAATATCTGCAAACTGTTAGGATTAAACATGGGAAATACACAACATTGTTATCGACACTACACCACCCAACACTTGCTGCCACATAACAACATGTCAATGCATTGATTAGGACACCGTCAAATTGCACAGTCAAAATAAGATATATTCAGGCTCAATAAGTCTGAACCATCATTTCTCCTGGGCCCATGACCAGATTTTCACACGCGAACTTGAAAGAGTTACTTCTCGGAAGAAGCTCCTCTATATGGTCCAGGATGAAAGCTTTTGAAGCGAAATCTTCGATGTCTTTCCTTTTACTACTGTTTACTCGCAATTGAGCTATTTTGGGAGGGTAATTGGTCCACGTTACTACCTGAAACTAACGCCAAGTTAATATACAGCCAGGAGAAGCAGTCTGTATGCAACGGAAGCCGCTTCATCCTACAGACGAACGAAGGGAGTACTTTCTCGGGGACCAAAAGTCTGTGAATATGTGTGTGCTAGTCATGTTTGTAGAAAGACCACATTGAACGGAACATTATGTCATTTTACGATCCATCTCCAGGTGAAACAGTAAACGTCCGTGTTAAGAACTAGAAGAATATTGTACTGCTTCTTGCTGAGCGGTAGTAGGTTAAATTATGGGTCCCTGGATAAAAAACAATTTCATCATATGACATCTACTTACTACGCGTGGTTCTATCAAAGGAACAGAAAATGAACAATTAATCTGTGTCTCGTTTATCTTATCACTCAAACTTTCCACTTGCCCAAAATATGGAATATCCAGTAAACTATTAACAGCAATTGAAAATTTAACAGAAATCATCGTGTGCACATGCGTTCGATTTTCATGAAAAAAAAACACTAATAAGAAAGGCAGTTTTGCATTTAAAAGTGTTTTTTTATGAACGGTTAGAGGACCACCGGTTTGTGACTGTATCTGAAATTTTCTCCCTCCGAACTGAAACAACACGATGGTTTTGTGAGACCAACCTCAGGACGGTTTACAACGGACTACATAGACGTTTGCCAAAATACATAACACTGAACCTGAACACTACTTACCTACTGTTCTGAGTTACCGAAGTCCTATGTATATTTACACGTGCACCAGGCATATGGGCTAAATCAGAAGGCCGTTTAGCTCACGTAATACATGAACCTGATGTAATATTATCTTGTTCTTCAGTTCAGATGAACAATACATCGGTAGGGGGCTGTTCTAGTTTTGTAATGGTCTTGTAAAAGCGTTCATGTGTAAGTCTACACTGACTAAATCTACGTCAAACGAACGCTGATCAATTGACCGCTGTGTCTTATGAATGAAATACATTAATCAGGAGCCGAAACAAAGTTAGAGGAAGCCGTAATAGTTGGACCGGCTTAACGTTAGTGTGAACCACAGCTTTGAAAAATAATGTATTCCTTCCGTTAACGTTATAATGAAGTTGTTTAGTCTAAGTTGACGGACAGGTTTTCGAGAAATTATTCATTAGGCCATTACATCCCGGAAGATAATACAAACTTTTTGTCAAAACGCGGGAGTAAAATGTTACAGTTGGACAGTGTGAAATTGGGCACTCGACCGTATCCGACAAGAGGGTGGTTTACACTTCCGTCCATGTCAACTCAAAAAGGAAGGAATGTGCTTTTGTGAGTAGACGGATAAGGTGGTTGGGGAAGCCAAATTTTCTCCGCAAAATTCCCCATTGAGCCAGTAGAAACAACGGTGAGCTACAAATTTTCCGATCTTTCTTGATCAGTTTACTAAATTCAAATAAGTCCAATGAAGCTGAGATGAAATTTAGAAAACTAAAGGGTATAAAACAGAGGTCAATTGCTTGTACACTGTTCTTGTGACCACGCAACACAGAATGAGGTAATCGAATGGTGATCACTGTAGCCATCACCGTGGTTAGGTGCTGCAATGAATTTGGTTTATGTGTACATTCTGTAAGTTCTAAACTGATGACTAGAATTCACGTTGTGACCCGTGTCTGATAAACGTTCCACAATGGCATTGGTCATTAATTTTCTGACTGCACCTCTAACAACGCTAGATGATACACTTTCATCCGTTTCCCAAACCATCGTGCTGTGCTTTCAACGTATTGCACTGAGAAGCGATGAGTGAAAACATTAACAACCACATTTTATGCACTGACATACAGGATGGGAGATAGCACGCAATTGATCGTGAACCACGATCGAAATGTCACTGCCAAGAGGTTATCTGAAATTCACTGTAGAAAGGAACCCTGAGAAAATCCGATGCTACGTCGTCACTAATAGACAGACTGACGAGTATGAGTCTCTTATCCATTCTAGTAAACAAAAGACACGGTAAATGTTTTGTCAAGTTTCTACCAAAACATATTTCTGGATAGCCTTTTGTCTCAGGTCGTCAGTTATATGGTGGAAATTTTGTTCACTGGCGCCCTCCAAAGCGATGGAGAATGTTCCCGTTTTTTTTCAATGAAAAAGTTATTTAAAGTGGTATATTACGTTGTTCTTGGTGGATTTTCTTAGACAGATCGTTTCAACAAGACATCAGGTTACATTAATGCATATATATTGAATCTACTCCTGATTTAAACGGCACACAAGGATGATCTCTTGTAAGCATATAGAAAAACCATTGTCGACTGCATCCGCATCATAATTAAGTTGGTTGAATTGTGCAAAAGAGGTGACCTACATCATTACATTGTCTCGGTGATAAGTAAATGCGACTACGGGGTTTGTGGATAATACAAAAGATTATGAGATGTAAAAGTTGAGGACAATAGTGGATAGGCTCATCACGAAAAGTGATCCATCCGTTAATCTGTAGTTACCTGAAATTCAAATAATTACTAATGAGTAGTCGGGGATCTGGTTAATTTTCAAGTTGAACATCACCCATAATTGATCGCAGCTGTCGCATCCCCATAGACTTTCCAGTCGGCT
>JTDE01000304.1:125929-181521 GCA_014338405.1 Paragonimus skrjabini miyazakii
AGCCGACTGGAAAGTCTATGGGGATGCGACAGCTGCGATCAATTGTAGGTGATGTTCCACTTGAAAATTCAAATAGTTGCATGTATCCATCCTGGTCAGATAGGTTAACTTATTACATTGAATCGAGTGCAACGAAAAACAAATGAAATCACATTTGAAAATTGAACGCGCAAACTCCAATGCCAACAATGGGTGTTGTTTGTTTGTTTTCTAACCAAATGTATTGTTGTTACAATCATTGTTGACCTCGATCCGTATTTTTTCCATAATCCTTTGATGTCTGTATAATCGCCGCTGTGGGTTACACCTGAGGAGCACTACAATGTGTACTTCATATCAGAACGACATTTGCAACGTTTAGAGTAAACTAGAGAGTCTACAGCGACATGTTTATTCCATGGGTTCATGTGAAGCAAAACAACCGTGCTCATACTGGGTCTCTAACAGAACACAAGAATTGGGTGGACTGGTGTGTGTTATGGTGAAAACGACACATGTTTGTTTACTTCCAAAGATTCGGCAATTTTGTGTGATACAACTCAGTACAATGGTTTGTGACCCAAACGAACATCCAAACAAATGACCGATTTATGTTGTGTTATTTCTATGTTTACTACTCTTTGCAATGTATCTGTCTAGTAACAAAGTTTAATTACCCTCGAATCAGATGACAGATGTCTACCACACAGACTGAACATCAACACAGATATACGTGTATAATTAGTGAAAAACAAAGAGTTAGTCGAGTGCGTAAACTATGGAATTTCATCACCATAACGAATATGGTTATACGGTAATTATGGGAAAAGTTGGATTCATCAGCCTGGCTTAGTAAAGTTTGTCTAGCTACCAGACTGACGTTGCTTTGTACAGATGCTTTGGTATATGAAAACGATCGGTATGAGTACGTTTGGACGATAGTTCCGTCGGCTATTTCAATCAGATGTCCAGCTATCTTCACGTATAACTGCGGATACAGTCATGTTGGGCACGTGGACATAAGATATGAATTAATGATTTGTAAACAGGTATAAAACCGGTTGTTCACGACAATCCAGCAGCCGCAAAGCAACTTGCTGGAATGTAGCTGCTACTGTGAATCTTAGATTTCTGAACGCCTGCTTAGGATAGGTTGTCAAACATTTATTCTGTTAGTTTCCTTAGCCTTTGCACTTCCTTTCACCCGTATACTGGAATCGATCAGCTGTTTTGTGGTTAGCCTGCAAACGAGTAAGCATCCATCACAGCCCACGAACGGGTTGAGAAAGGGTTTTGCAAACAGTGACCACCAGCAAAGGGGTGGACAGCTGTTTCCACCTAGTTGGGTCATATCAGCACTCCCCCCCCCGCAGAATCGAACCCACGACCCGTGAATAAGTGGCAGACTGTAGTCCAAACAATTATCCACCAGACCATGGGGTCACGGTCACCAGGGTTGCAGGGTACTTGGGTTATGGATGCTTGCCCGTTTGCAGGTCAGCCACAAAACAGCTGACCTCGACCCCGTTGTCTAGTTGATAAGCGTTTGGACTACAAGCTGCCATTTATTCACGGGTCGTGGGTTCGATTCTGCGGGGGGGGGAGTGCTGATATGACCCAACTAGGTCGAAACAACTGTACACCACTTTGCTGGTTGTTTCTGAGACTAACCGTTTGCATTTATAGAGGATTTTAGTGTATACTGTCCGGCCATATTTACTGAATATCAATGAATCCTTCATTATAGATTATAGCTATCCGATTGTTTAAGTATACAAACAGTTTGCAATGTCAGTGTGGCATGGAGTTGTCAGTTCCAGTCCGAAATCAGATGTCTTTGCTCAGATTCGATTGACTTATGAAATGTTGCGTGTTATGAGATTGCTAACTATGCATGGAATGACTGGATGAAACCACAACTGGTCTTCTTGTATCGATGTTCGGATTTAAAACTAAAACCTAGTGCCTTGAATATGCCTGATTAAGGATACATTACGGGTTATCATGCTGACTTAGTTTGCGGTCTCGTCCATCGTTCATAAAGAGTAACTGGGTGAGTATGATCACGTGAGAACTTGTTATCAGTGTACTTGTGTTGGTCACGTTGATATGTCGTTAGCTTAAATGGTAAGATCAAATGCACTTCTTCTCCGGTGTTTATCGTACACAGTTGGATACCGATGTTCCACTATGTAATCAATGCGGTTTTCTAAACTTGAGTGTAGGCCGCTGTGTAATCGGCAAACTGGTGTGTTACACTGAATACCTTAAGCAAACCCACTAGCCTTGTCTCCGTGGGTATGGAAATTACAGCGTATACCTGGTCCAAGTGTAGTTAGATGAATACATGGTTTCAAACCTCATTCATACTTAAATGTATACAAGTTATTTCATACGTGATCTGCTAGTTAACTGTTGGGGCAAGCTCTAATGACTGTATAAAAAGACTTGAATAGTGAAACTGTGAAATATCAAGTGTTGTAGAGGGGAAAATCGAGGAAGAAAAGTCGTGAGACTACATACAGTTCATAGACGTAATAGTACCGATTATCTCGAACCTGAAATTTTCGCATGGCTGTTATAACACACTGATAAAAGTGGCTTTTTAAATGAGTTTTCAATCAGTCACTGATGAAAAGTTTTGCTGAATAACTCTTCAACTAATATGAAATGGTGTAGTGATTCAGAGCATCAAGTCGGATCACAAATGGTTTTCCAGCAAATTTGTAGTGTTCGCACTCCAATCCAAAGAGATAGAGCACTCCATCCTGATTAATGCGGAAGTAATCAAAAGTCAGTCCTATAGTCCAGACCTATAGGTTGAAGAGATTAAGTTGACCTCTGAGATAACCCTGGCCACTGGCTACCTCGAGGGGGCAATTCTGGGCAAACTGGAATGTCAACACCTGATTCAGTCTGTTAAGAGTTCGTGCTTCTGTCCATTTACTGTTGAAAGGAAATTAGAACATGCGTAACTGGTAACTGATTCATTCCCAGGCGCTTGTCCTAAATATGTGAAACGCTACGTTTCAACTTGCTCGTTTTATAAACTTGCCTATGTAAGTTGACACGACAGTGGGGTGTTGATTAAACAATAATAAACATGAGAAAACTGTGAAGAATAATTATCACACCAAAACGGTTGTATGGCTTTCAACAAAGTAAAAACAGAGGTTTGGCAGTATTTCAATGAATCATTTAAAGCGTCGCGAAAAATTCCAAACACCTACTATCTAGCCGCTCAGATGGTGAACCACCAATGGTACTGATGAATGTTTCGGAGTTCCACCCAACATTTCATCACAGAGTTATCGATTAGAGTTTGGATGGGCATGTAAACGGATAGTGTGATGTCTGACTGCAACAACTGCACAGCTTGCAAGAATTTGTGTATGAACACAAAATCAGACTGTATAATCGTATAGCGATCGATTTCGTGACTGACAAACTTGGGGTGGTTGAGCGGAGCATTGTAGATTAAACTGAAAGCCTGGGTGTGCTCAACCAGATGATCAGTATTGGCTAACTACGCGATGACTACATTGTAGATAAATCTGGGAAAGTCTACCATGAGCCACGCCAGATGATGCTGTTCGATTCGTTTGGACAGACGTCTCGTCGTACATCCTACACAAGTTACCGTACAACGACAGCAGGATGAGTATGCAATCATGGATTGTTCGAGGACAGGAAGTTTGTCTTACAGGTTCAAAGTCAACAGAGTGTGTTTGGTGGAACAACTGTATGATGTTGCCGCCGATACTACGCGCCTAAGAGGCTGGTAAAGTTGACTGTTGATTGTCTAGGTTGCATCATCACTCCTTAACGAAAGGCAGATGAATGCATCTTCCTTCCCTATCGTGGTATTCCGACCCCGTAGCCTGGGAACCATCATGTTTCGGGTTATAAAACGATCCAGGTAGCTTCTTTCTCATAAAACAGCGGTTGTTTCTCCTTTCTCCTCAATGATGGCTGCAAAACAACCGTTCATTACTCTACTGATCAGATAACGCAGGCAGTTTCATTTTCGTTTTGAAGGTATTATATTATTAACCTTTCTGGTTGTCCGGTTCACGTCAATCCATGGTTGACGAAGCGTTGTTGACCGCCATCTGAATGACTGTTCAGGTTTACGTCTAAAAAATGAAGCACATTTTCTAATTTCCTTTCAACAGTAAATGGACAGAACCACGAACTCTTAACAGACTGAATCAGGTGTTGACGTTCCAGTTTGCCCATGGAAATATCCGCTAATAGACGGCACGATGAGGACCCCATTGAAACTCCTTCAGTTTGACAATACGGTTCGCTGTTATATCTAAATTGGACTTCGGGAGTACGCAGTAGGCTGAACTGATAATCTATAATAAAGGAACGGTTGGGAATAACAGGCAAATGTCCAGCAAACACATGTTTTAACTATTCTTAATACCAATCGCTACATCAGTAATACATCGAATGTGTTTCGTAGACTGTGTTGACACGGATACAAGCGAAGAGGTTTAGTTTATTCCATTAATGCCTGTCAGTTTCACTTGCTAACATATCAACCAGTCGAACACTATGGCAAACCTACCCTGAAACACTTTCAACGACAGAGTCCCGAGAAAATGAGTCTCAGAATACCGCGGATGTAACTCAGTTGGTCGCTTGTGACAGATCCGCCGTGCAGTATGACTACCGTGGTAAAATCAGTTCGTACTGTTCTAATGACCTATTGTCCGCGTTCATTTACCCACATAAAATCGCTGAACAGAATTCAAATATCCAGGCTGTCAAGTTTACCATAAATGTCTCATTATTTGCACCTACTGATCACAAGGCACAATAAATTTTTGATCGCGGTTAAATTGTACGAGTAACTGACAGCCCGAATTCATGAATAGCTAAATGGTGGATTTCAAACATACTGACACAGGTATCGATCGAATAACTTGAAAATTATGAGATTACACGGAGGAATAATAAAGAAAGGTAGTCTAGCCGATGAAAACAGAGGTCTGACTATTATTTATGAGTGTGACAGCAAATCCATCAGGTGACTTTAAGTTTGAATTTTAGAGGGCATCTCTCATAAAGTCTGCGTACATAGCAATTCACGACGATGAAGTGTGTACAAGTGTATGAGGAGCAGCTTAAATGAATGGAAGAAATTGACCTATATTAATTATCCAATATGCCATTGACAGATATTTTCATCACAACTTGCAAACTAAGTCACTTCAATGTCCCACTTGGACGACTGAGCGGGTTTTGAGGGACAGTAACGTCACACATCACATTCTTCCATCTCATCAGCAGTAAGCATTTAGTAGAAAGTTTTGGTATTGCCTTCGTTTCTTTGGTGAATCATCTGCGCTTGCAAATCTTGGATAACTTCTTCATCATTATTATGGCGGTCTATGTTATCGAACGGTTAGTTAACTGTGAACTCGCGTTGCAACAGGCGACCAATTGTTATAGATTCTAATAGTCAGTCATAATGCAAATGGGAGTGTTTCTTCAGCTTCTTCCTTTAAAGATGTTTCTTAATTGTCGTCAACCAGTACGTGGTGCTTTTTGATAGATTTACATTCCCGTTTCTATTAAGTAAGCCATTCTACGATAAGTTTACTCCGGTCATCCGGAACCATTGTGACTATGTGAACTCATTTAATGGGTTGTTCTGAAACGTTCCCCTCGGGGGCGAGGAAATGTGAAGTAATTTCTAATCATCTAGCAGATCACACTAAATCCAACAACAGCTAATGGTTTCTCCGTCCTTATAGGCTAAATTTGAGGGGAACGTGCAATCCGATAAACCCAGTGGAGATTCATCTCCAAGAGGCCCTAATCTAATCCACATGTCCGAATATGCTGTATGTCACAAGCTACACTCATAAACTTTCAGGTCGGCTATCAGTAGTTGTTAGAAAACAGCATATTCAAGTGATTCGGAATGTCAGTTTTGCAGCAGCTCCTGAAGTCGGCACGAAACGCAATTTCAAGCTGAACACACTAGTGATTTGCAGTAACCAGCAGAAGTGAATCATCTACCACCCGAATGGTGGCTGCGTAACTTCAATCCGCAAAACCTTTTTATGTCTCTCTTCTCAGAATGTCAGCAGGTGAACTGTACCACAAAGTGAAGCGGATATTGACTGATCAAATGCGACAGTCGACTCAAACCCTGTGGTTACTTCATTGGACTTAGTGGTATCACATTACAGGTAAGTTGGTAAGTACGAGAACGAAAAGGTAGCGAACAAGACTTGTTTTCTGTGTTTGATCATCAAACTAATTACAACACAACAAATATGAAAACAGTAACTAGGGTGAGTCAGTGAAATGATCAATAGGTGTTAGGATCGGCGTTTTTAGTAGTAATTACGCAAGCAGTGTTCCAAATTGTGAGTTTGAATGTTTGTGAGTCCAGAGATATTAATTGTTCGTACGAACTTCTTCCGAACGCAGAGGTCAGGGTTGCGCAACTGGATAACAATGGCCTCAGCAACGGTCAACATTCCAAGTCTCACCATTTTTGATCGATTCCATGGCACTCGGTAGACAATCTGAAAAGCGGCCTTCTTACTGACAGAATGGTTAGTCAGTCAAATGAGCAATACCCGCGCTTGTAACCGTTTTAACCACACCACTATTCAACCACGCAGGATGAGGTTCACATACTCTGCCAGATAATCGCCTCGTAGTACGACCAGTGTATGATGTTCGACACGAGCAAACAAATGAGTACACACAACAACTGGTTGTAGAACATGGAAGTTTGTCCTTGAGTTGCGACATGATAACAGGTTTCGAACGGAAACTCATACACAATTGGGCGGCAGATTGAGTTGGTTCGGTTGACCTTCCCAGCGTCCTTCAGATAACTATGGTCATGTGGTCTCCCTTGGGAGGGAGACGAGTAAATACAAGTTTCTTATTCACAAGAGGTGACTTAAGTTTCGACCCTACCTCTCGCATCGCCTTCTAAATTCTGCATGAACACATCCTGCAGAAAATCTGGCTCAGCTTGTGAAATGTCATGGGTGCAAATCTTTAGCGCCCTACTCTTTAGACATCATTCGAGGTTTCGCTTTTGATTTTGCAGAATTGAGCTGTCAGAATGGATGTGCTGGCCACCTCAAGTGTGTTTCATGTACACTCTTGGTTAAGTTGAACCATCTTCTCTTCTTACTATGCCGAAATTCAAAAAATTATTTGACCATTGCTGTCTGATTCTTTGATGAATTTAATGCTGTTTTTGGCTTAATTAAAAGCTGTCATGACTCCGTTCATGCTAGAATTCTCACTGACAACGCAAATAGTGTCGCCAACATCACGTTTATAAAACGTAAAATGTTCAGTGACCTCACTCAATTTTTAGTCTCCAGTTTCCTCGGGGAAGTATTAGCTAACAGGGACCTAGAGGCATGTTCATTGCCACACCGTCTCTTTGTTGGCAGATTGCATTGATGAACAGAAATCAAACGTTACTCGTGCAACGCATCACCAGTTCTCTCGGTTCACCATTTGGGACGAATTAAACAATCCATGTAGTAGATGCCTTAGTTGACATTAGTTGAGAGTGACTCAGAAGTGGTCGCATCTGTCACATTACCGTTTATTTATTTGGAAAAAGCACTAGACTTGAGCATCGCTGTTGTTAGAGCTCGTCACTACTGAATATCCTTGCCAGGGTGGGGGATAGAAATGTGACCACTCTCTCATGGGGTAACTGTGTCAAGCACTGCATCAGCGATCCAAAAATAGACACGACTGCATCACCATATGTGAACCCACAACCACATATGCCTGTAAGTACTTGTTACATTACCCGATCTTTTTGAGAGGAGACACAGTAACTGTTCTGATGATTCCAATCGATAAACGGAGTGAACATGTGGGGAAAACATCTAGTGCTTGTCTTTTTTGATTCACGCTGACCTACCTTTGAATACTATCTACATCAGCCACCGATTGCCACCATTGTATCGCTTTAAACTAAGCATGTTCCTTTCAGGCGATTTATTTTATGAACGGCGGATTCATATCAACGAAAACTGTCTGCAAAATTGAATTATGAAACAAAGTGGAAATTGATCAGTTGAAGGAATAAATTCACAACTACAGCACAGTGGAACTTTCCGTGTGTTGATTGTCATTGAATAACCTTAGCTCTCAGATGCTAATCTGCTGCAGTTACATATTATTCAACTTTTACTACAAGTGTCTGTGACTTCACAAACTGCCCTACGATTTTTCTGAACAGACAGATATGCTGTGATCTACCCGTCAGTGAGGGCGTCTGTCACTAGATGTTACTTACACACGTAGTAGATGTGGACAAATTGATTCGAAACTATAGCATACTTTAAGACAGTTAAGGGTAGACATTTTTCTTCTTTTTTTGAAAATTCGAATTAAGATCTTAGCTTTCTATCTTTCAACAGTTTAAGTTGTTTACGGAGCGTATGTGTTAAGTTACAGCTGACGAACAGATTAAATCCAACAATGTCACCGGTAATATTTCATCAATTATTTTGTTGTTTTTGCACAGACAGTGAAATTACATTTTTATCAAGTGTTCTGCATCTCTGCAGTGCACATCTTTCCGCACAGAACACTTAAACAATGGGGTCCACCTATTCCGCTGTAGTGTGTGCGCAATGCGATCACGGGCAGTTCGATTCTGTTGTAAACAACTGTACTTCGGATGGTACATGTAGCGAAATACGTTCAGAGAACATCACTTGTACACTCTGTGTAGCGCCCATAAATTCTTTTGTAACTCAGCTTTGCAGAAGACCCAACTGTGAAAAATCTGGATATCCACTGGGTTCGAATCAACGACAACAACAATATCCTAAAGAGTACAGGTGTTCTACCAGCTGAGTTAATAAGTGTTGTATTCAAGAACGACGGAAAATACCAGTAGTAAGTAAGCTTTGTTAGAACAACGGATTCACGATATGTTACGGAAAACTGTCAGACCACACAGGACGAAAATTTAGAAATCCTACGGTTGGACTAAGCTCCTTTATACCTTGGTTACTTCCAGTGCGAACCTCGACAGATTTTGGTTTGTATGCACTGATTTGCACACCACCTATGGATGCTGATCAACTTTCATCCAACTCCCACAAGGTTATCACAGGTTACCGGAAACATTTACTACGATAGATACCTCTAAGCTGTTCGCAGTTAACACTTGAGGAGTGAACATTACAAAAACATTCCCCTCGTCGTCTGAGTATGACCCACAATCAAAGTGGCCATGCAAGTGAACATTAAATCTAACTGATTGTTGTATCACATCGGATGTACCTTTACCATTTTGCTAAGAGTTTGTTGCACAGCGATTGCTTTTCGCTTGCAGAAAAAGCAGAATTATGTTATTGCTTACTTCAGTGACTCATATGGGCATTCGGTGAACTCGCTTTAGTGAGTAACTGGAAGTATAGGTCAGAAACTGCGTGATTGTCACTAAATTTAGTGGATTAGGTAGCTGTGCATACGAAGCTGGTCAACCATTGTTCCGTAGTGGAGTGTAAGACGATACGTAAAAGCTTGTTTGATAATGCGATGTATTCCCAGTTGACTAATTCTTTTTTATAGGGTTAAGATAATGGTTTTTGTGAAGGTTGAAACTGTTAAGGTTTGGTGTGAGTTTAATGAGTTTACACCAACTTGACACTGTTTTGGTGAGATAACCAAACAGTCGTTTCACATTCTCAGTTAATTACATTGATGATGATGTCTTTGGCTTTCAGGTGTATTATAGTGCACCAAAAAAGTAACATAGACTTGAATCATACTCTGTGTCGTTTGAGGCAAAATTCATCCCGTCTCATTTTCAACAAGCTCCTTGATCGCCAACTTGTGAACGTGCAGACGTAGTTCGTAATACACCCTATTGCTACGTCGTTATACATGTGATATTCAATATTCTCCAGTAATCTCCTGGTGATTTAACGCTTAGTAGTTTTCAGTTTACACCCAGTTTGTCAAGCCTTTCTTCAACATATCTAAGCTACTCTCTTCTCCTCTGCATAAAATTCATCCGTAATTCGATTTTCTTTTTTGTCAACTTTTCGTTACAAACGGCTTACGTATGTCATCGTTGAAGCCCGGCATCCAGAAGCATATTCCTCACTAATACTCAGAACCATTCAAGAACAATCTGGCGATGAGATCTTTTGCAATCTTCGCAGCACTCAGTACTGTCAACTGAATTCATTACTGCTGGCTAGTGATGCATTTGACCCATAAAATTAGTGTACCGCTGGCATCTGAAAGAGGCTTTTGTATTTGGGCAAATTTTAAGCTAGTTCTCTTCAAAACGAATTGCGGGGTTGAGGGTCTTTTTTGTTAAGCTTATATCAACGGAGTATCATATTGTTTATCGGAAAATAATATATTTTCTGTTTAGTTTAAAATGTTAAGTTACATCAATTCCAGTAGTTCTTCTCAATGTCCGTGTTATTGGTTAAATTTGTTTTCAGAACAGTTATTGTATATTCTTATGAGACGATTGGGCTACGTGAGTAATACTTAATATAAGCCATGATGAGCGTTTACTTTTTATTATCACCGGCTTGGAAACAGGAGCCTGATGAAACGCTAGTTCGCATAATATTTAATTTTTATATCCAATCGCAAGCTGATTTCGTTTCTCCTTGTATACATTCTTTTAAATGAGATTTTGTGATTAATGTTATTTATTCACTCACATGGTCCCTTCCAGCTCGTATAATATGAAGCCTTTATGTCGTAGATTTATATCAAGTTTTCAAACGGTTCTACTCTTCTACATTAATCATTCCTGTTCCTATTACTAATCTTGTGAATCAGTTTGTAGATACCTACAGCACTTTCTTGGCGTTGGTGGCATTTCTTGTTCCATTCTCGCTTAACGCATTGGTTCCGACAGTTTACAGCAGGTAGAGTGTTTGCCGCGTTTGAGCATGGTGTTTCTGTCACTGGCTCGAGTCCAGCTGAAGCCGTGAATTTTCACAATTGGATGTCATCTAAAATCATAAATCTGCCAAACTACTTATTAGTAATATTCTGCAGAATGTTAACAATTTGGTTGAAGTATCTTGTATGAGCCAAATCATTTTCCTTCTTATGGGTGCTTGTAATCGCATAACCACCTGTTTACATACAATAATATACTTCCTTGCGTGCGAGCACTTCCTTCTGATATCCCCATTAGCCAAAACATTTTCGTACAAAAATTGACTGAAAGTCTGAAACGATAACAGCTACTTTGTCTACTGAAGATGTAGGTTTGTAAATTTCGAATATTCCACTGTTGAGGCATATAAAGCCCACAGCTGAAATGAATCGAATTCGCTTACTTAATATGGTAATTTGTTGTAGTTGACAATCGTCATTACCTGCGGTTTCTTTTAGCTGGGACGATTCTCCACATGCATCCTCGATATCGCATTCCACATGCTCACTCTACTTGACGCAATAGTGTTGCCACACTGAGAGTCGTGGCAGTAACAGCGCATCAGCGATGAAGTATCTTGTTTTATTCACCACGTCCCTTGAAGCTGATTAGTCTCTTCAGTTTTTCACACAACGTAATATGCACGTGTAGTCCACCCTTAAAACCATGACTTAGTGTGCTTGACGCAACCAAGGTTGTGTGATAGACCTTGAAAGCCAGACGTGTCACACGTGATTGGAATCTAGTCTACCCCACGTCGTACTACGGCTCATAGGGGCCGTGTCCGACAGTGAACAATGGACGTCGAGTGAATTGCTGTGATCTGGTCGTAAACTGTGTTGAAACGAGTCAACAAGGCAGTTGCCCACTGCTGGTTATGATCCTTTGAACAGCGAACAACAAATAAGGTTGCCCTGGCGTAAAAACCTCACAAGGTATGATTGCCATAAATGTTCGCTTTTACTGAGTCGCTCACGTCAGTTTGCAAAGCATGTTTGCGTGTGCTATGTGCTGTGTTTGACGGACAGGCTGTGTGCAACAAGCCTTCAGACTGTATTCGCGGTCTGTCCGTTCATCTATCTGTGCGTTTGATTCACTTGTGGGTCAAAGCGGAGTCGCAGTGTATTTAAAAGCAGCCCATAGGACGACTGTAACGTGCAGTACTTAATCTCATAAAAAGTGATTTCAGGATTTTCAACAAACGTATTGGTGTCTTTAGAACAAAATGCGTCTCCTCGAGACAATATTTATTGTAACTTTCATGAGTTTATCTGAGGCGAACTATCGTCCTCTACATGGTATTCTCAGACCAGCACAACCAACTTTTGTACGTCAATGGACTGTGTTCACTGGGCGTCGAGTTGTGCTGAACTGTTCCGTTGAATTACCACCTGAGGTCAATCCACGTCAGGTGCAATACAGATGGGAACGTCCGGAAGGTAATGTGATCGGCTACAGCAAACTTTACGTTATTCCCAATGCGTCTCTGTCGGACGGAGGTATGTATGTATGCCACAGCACTGCCTATTTGGGCTACCCGGGGGAACAATGGTCCAATCGACACAGATTGCACTTGGAGATTAGTAAGTCCATGGTTGCATAAATTGTTATTTTTCACATTCTAATGTATTCTTATTGACTGCATTGACAAAATCCATCCGAATGATAGTGATAACCACCCATTCGTGTGTGCGCTTGGTAAAACATTAACTGCGCATTACAACAATTAAAATTACAAAATCAACATAGGAAATGAGATAGAAACTACATCATTGTCAAATATGTAGACTAATACTTATGAGGGTTTAACAGCTTCCAGTCGTATATCCACTACTTCTTCGTCCTCCTCACTTAACCTATATGATCCGTAAGTTTAGCATAATTCAGTGTACACTATATATATGAACATACGTATACATATATATGCAAATTCAAATGTCTTTATGACAGCTAAACCTACTGCAAGCATATCAGCTTTTGGTAATCGGATTAAACCCATCTAGAAAAACTCTTGAATCCCCGTGTTCAGAAATCTAGGTTGGCTTTTTCTAACTCCATCTTGTTGGATTTAATAGTCTGGTATTCTTGCATCTTCAAATCAGCCTCTGTGGTTTAACTTCGCCTTTTTCCGGAAACTTATTTGGTTTTCACCTATCGGAAACCTACAAAACATTCAATAGATTGTTACAGGGTAAACTATCGTACACGACAGAATATAACAGCCGAGTACCGGTAGACGCGTGTGATCAGATACTGATGCATTGTGATTAGTTCAACCACAAGTGAAAAAGTCCGCGCTTAGCTAGAGTATGTGATTTCCAAAACCCAGAATGAATTTTTGGAAGTCAGTCTATTCAGCGTGTTTCTTTTTGACCATAGACTGTTAGATATGTGAAAATATAAGAAAGTATCATTACTAATCGTGAAATTTTTAGGCGTAATTCATGTTTCTCTGCAAAATCCACCTTGCTAACCCCTTATTCTTACGGATAGTTATGATCCTACAGGTGATTTCCGATATTTGCACTTTACCCGACTGATCAGGTGCAAGTATCTCCTGTTTAAAATGACTTTTACACTCCAGGTCAGTCTACTAAAAGTGGGGGTTAACTGTTAGTTATTTGGCCCGTTTTTTTACATTTAAAACATGCATACGGTCTAATGTAAGCTAGTTTCAAACTGATTTTATCGTGACTCACTAACGGCAGGATTGACCAATGCATAAACCATTTTCAACTCTTTGAGTGCCGGTCATATCCAGTAATTCTCGCTATACTTGCTGGTCCCAGAGTGTATTCAGTTGACTATTGTATTCTCGAATCATCCCAACACTGTGTTATTTTTGTTAACGGTGATGGGTGTTACTGTCTTGTTGTAAACAAATGTGTTCTTAGCTGTCTGACTCATTGTTTTGACTACAACTGGTTTCTCGCTAAGTCATTCATTTTTAAAGTTTACAGCTATATTACGGAAGACTCTGCTTATACAATTGTTTGACACTACGATTCTCAAATTGGTACAAAGCATATTTAAACTGGTTAGAAAAATAAACATTCGGAGCTGAACTGTCTCGTAAAACGTTAAAATACTGCGGTTTGTGACTTCAAACATTTTGGAAGATCTGACGTAGAACTACGATTATCAACTGAGGCACGTTTTGTTGAATTGTGTGAAAAGTCTTTTGATGTTTCTATGTGCTAGTTTTAACTGAATTGCATAAGGTTGGTGACTTCCGTATCGCGAATGTCTTGTGGCCAATGACCCTGTTTCCAACTTCAACCCTTCTTAAGAAGCATATCAACTCACTTATTCTGTGTCACATCTGCCTGCTGCTTGCAGCAAGTTCTCTCATTGTTCACATGAATAAACTTCAGTTATTATATTGTGATTCTGTAGGTTATTTGAATATCATTCGTGCTTATGGTTTAAAGTAGATGAAACATATTCCATAAAAACATCCACACATGTTTTTTCCTTTGAACAACTTGGAATCAATTACAATTATTCACAGCTGGATCTTACAATTTTTGTAATCTTCTGAAAATTGGTTACACTCGGTATTTACGCATAATATATAAAGGTTTATGATAAGTGTCTCTGGTGTCAGGGCCACGTGATTGGCATTCCTATGTTGACATGTTTTGGAAGGCATCTGCAAACTTATCACAAGCTGGTTTGATCTTTTTTCATCATCTGGTTGTGAATCAAATTCACCTGGTGAAGATATCTTTGACGCGTTTCACTATCGATTGTAAATTTCCAGGTTGTTTGGCAATTCCTGTCTGGTAGGCCTTTTATATGACATGATATATTATCTAACCTTCCTATAGTTTGAATAAGGAAGTGTTTTTGGTGCAAAACATACTGAAACTATTCACGAGATAGTGTTAAATGTTCAGAATTTAGGCGAACATATCACTGAGTTCCTTTGAGTAGTGAACAAAAGTTTTACAACTGATGAATTCGTAAATAGTTTTGTGACATATATTCACAGTAAACCTCCGATCATTATGAAAACAAACAGCCATTGATCTTTGAGATGAATTCAAATGTTCCGACTGAACATTCTGTAGACTATTTACATGCCTTTTCACTGTGTTGTCGTAGTCTCCAATAATTTCGTAGTTGCCTATGCAGGTGTTTCACAAATTATCTTCTTATATATCTCTGTGGGACTAATCCTGGTTTCTTGAAAGGCAATTCCGTTCGTTAGTAGTAACGCAGTGTTGGATCCTTGGAGACTGACAGCTTTTGTCGAATCAGTCTACCGAACGCTATTTTCTGGAAAATGTTGATTGCTTGTCATTTTATAACAACAAAGTATATTTATTTTTACAGCAGTTTGTCCTGTAAAACCTGGACTGTTGTTTGAAAAAATACGGTTTAACCACTTCAACCTTATACTTTGTTAACCATAGCTGATGATCAGAAGTATTAGAAGGAAACACCCTGCTTATGATAATGCTGCATCCTAGTCGGAAAGTAAAATTACAGGTTGAATTGACAGCTCGGGAAAAAGTTATAGAAAGTGGCGGATACAATATATATTTGTAGACTGAATATCACTATCTCAGAACATCCTCTTAATTTTACCATCCAGTTTTATTTATTGTTATGATTATTGCCAAATATTTTTTTTAGACATTTTATTTGCTAACCGTGAAGAATAGATTTTGTGAAAGGAAATTCCTGAGGAAGAAAAGATCACTGAACCAAATTTTTTCACTACCATAAAAAATTGTCTGCTGTAGTAGTATGTAAGTTCACTGTATTCGGTATGAATTTGGATAATTAGTATAATTAACAATGATCAACAAATTTTCGTGAGCATCACTACCGAGACCGCCTGTTTTTCAGGCTAGGTCTCCAGATCTGGCAGTGTTACAAACCTGTCCGTAGAATTTGTACAAAACAATTTATTATTAGGGTTTCAATGATATTCGGAATTGTTTGTTCTAGTTTTCCGTATTATATGGTTGATTCGCTATTAACGGATAAGTTAAGAGAACTGTGTCAAATTGATGAAAGGAAGACTGTAGGGAAATGTGATAACTGAAACCCAACTAATGAGAAGGTGGTTTAATTAGTGGAGCCAGGTAACTGACTAACTCAGATGGCACGAGACTCAGCTGCAAGGAGATATTTGGGTTATAGTCAATCCTATCAATAGCTACTTTTCATAGAGCACAGAGAACCGAATGTACTGTCAAACGTGAAATTATTTACATCAAGGCTTTCTGGTCTCAATTAGTATCCACTATATTCGCATATAATAGATCCATGAATTGCCGTGCATTGTAAACCATGTTGTCAGGGCTTATGTAAATTATTACACATAATAATGTCCCCATATACATCAACAGAATGATTAACTGCTATTTTTAAATAGCTCGTAGATTCCTCCATCCATTTCGCAACAATGTTTGTTGACCTAACGCCAGCTGGCTCACGGCCCTTGGCCTGCTAAACATCTTCACTTGCCCCAAGGGTGAAGTCTTGTGTGAATGACATACAGCTTGTTTCTGTTGGCAAACGGTAACTACTGGTTAATTCAGATCACACAGTTCTTAAACTGCCTGCCACTGTTCACGGTAAAATTAGGTTTTTAAGTTCAGTTCGTTCATCTGATAACAAACCAACCCGGCGGCACAAATACTTGTGAAAGAATAATGGGTTTGTTCGCTACAACGGATTTTGTGCATATTCGTTCACCTTTGTAGTTTTGACCTAGTATGACCACTTGGTCAGATATGCGAACAACTGCAGTGGCGTCTGTTCCATCTGAGATGTAACGTTATAGGTAAAAACAACTTTCTATTCACGTAAAAGTTTCCGACGATTGAAACAGCATAGATTCCAAGCAATAGTTTAATCAATATATTCAGTAACCTGCGTCGCGGTGAGTAATGAATCAATGAGACAATGTCTATGGTGGCTATCATACACAATTTCGTAAAGTTGAGCAGCTACACTTTAGTTCACTGGGCGTGCATTAATGTTCTAAATAGATGATGCTTCCCGCTATTTTGAGAGTATAGGTGTGCATACAAAACTTGACTGAAAGTTGTCAATGCAAAACGGCCGGTTGGACTGTATAAATTGATTACAAAACCTGACTGAAATGTTGCTCCAACCAATCATAGATCTACTCATCCACAGCCTAATCTTGTTGTATAAATGTAGAATTCTAACCATTTGAAGACAGGCATATGTTAATTACAGCCGACTGCACGTGAACCGTTGACGTGGAATATACTTGAAGACGATTGCATTGAATGTTTGACGTCGCAGAATAACCGCACGGACTCATCTAAGTTTACCGTTATACTACTAGCTCGCCTTGCCCACTGAAGCAGACTGTCTAGCCTAAAGTGGTGTACACACCACTTGAAAAGTCAATGATCTCTGTTGAACACATGCCGGAAATATTGTGAGATAAATCAAAGTTCATACTGAACATCATTCACACTTGATCGCAGCCTTCACATTTAGATAGACTTTCCAGCCAGCCTCTTGTGAAAACAAGCATTAGGCTTGAGTTTCACTCCAATTAAGGCTAGTCAGTAGTATATATCCTTGCCACGGCTAAGGTTAGAACTCCGGCCACGCTTTCAAGAGGCAACCGTGTTGTCCACTACAAGACCCCATCGACTTGCTATTAGGCACGCCCGAATTATCATATGTGAACGCTCAACCACTTTCGCTTGTGAGTAATGCTCTGATTGCCCGATTGTCTCGATAGGAGACGTAATAATCTGTAATTTAAAATATCGCTTAGCTGGTTCAATGGGATCGGAGTTTTCGACCTGTCTAGAAAGCCACGAATCAATCGTTTCAAAACTGGTTTTAACTAACCAGCTGTTCGAACTATGGTTTTGCTCTCACATACAAAAGAGGCAATTCGCTTTTTGGTACTTTTAGTAAGCTGAGATATCAGAAACCATGCAAAACATTCCCAAAATTACCAAGGATTAATGATTTATGTGTCGCAGTATAGTATGTCTTTTATGTGCCTAATTTTCTTACGTTCATTCGCGCGGATTTTTAACTCATTCCAGAGGAATTGGGCTTGCATCCAATCTGTGATTATCTTTTTGTGTAAACGGGTTTCGACTAAAGTCGAACGCTTTTTCTATTCTGCTCAATTTTTCAAGTATTTGACCATTCCCTAACACTTTGTTGCTCATTTAGTTAACTGACACATTGCCTTACGTTGATCAACTTATGCTCCTGTTGTGTTTTATGATCATCTTGTTAAAGACGTCAGCCTCATACATCATCTCTTGAAATGTTTACTAAAAGCTGTTATATCACTCTAACTGACACCCGGCCTCCTGAACACAACTATTTGTGGTAAACTGTCAGAAAAAGTATGTTGCGGTAATCGACATTCACTACATAAAGCGCGTATTCGGAATATTTCCTTCCCATGAACTCATCCAGTGTTTAACTCATTAATTGCGTGAACCTCCACAAGAAAGTGTCAGTTTCGTCGTATTTGTAACAAAAAATATTACTCTTACAACTTTACCTTCTGCTTTCTTCTTCAATTTATAATGCTTTTGCTGTTTGTGTATGTTTCCGGTTTACTAGATGAGTACACAGAACTGACAGTTACGTGTAAAGTGTCCAACCATCCCAAATTCTGTTGACCTGAGGACTTGATTTGTCAGTTATATGTACCCGTGAACAAATTAGATGAGTGTTTAGATGCCGAATTGCCGGTTACAATATTTCGTAAGTAGTTTCCGTAAAACCACTAAATATCTATATAAAATCAGAAGGATGTTCAAACTAGTAATATAGGTAATAAACAAAACAAGTGCACTTGCAGCAAAGATTCGGACAAAATATATAGATGGAAACCGTGTGTGTTCGTGCACTGCTGAGTGGAATCCTACGGATATCAACGTAGTAGTCCACAAGATGGAAACATTGCATAGCCCACAGAGCACAATACCCATCGGTAAGTCATCGGTAAGTCGTGATCACATGTGTGGGCGATCCTGCCAACCCCGACGAACCATGTCTCATGGGCTAATGTTTTTCTTGTCTGAGTGCGTGTGTGTGTGTGTATAAGCATGTGACATTGGTTGCGATGGTGCAGGCAAACTATCAGTTGTTCGAATCCACTGCAGTGCACGTGGTGGTGACTCAGGAGTGATGT
Organism: Paragonimus skrjabini miyazakii; assembly: GCA_014338405.1. Taxonomy (NCBI): domain Eukaryota; kingdom Metazoa; phylum Platyhelminthes; class Trematoda; order Plagiorchiida; family Troglotrematidae; genus Paragonimus; species Paragonimus skrjabini miyazakii. Next base: position 145,015 of record JTDE01000304.1, read on the forward strand.
GAGGGCGTTATATTCTGGTCACATCCCCCAGGTAGCCGGCCTGGACGAATGACAAGTTTTTCTAAAGCGCTGGTCTATAGCGTTTATGTTGTCAATAGCTTCAGAAGCATTGTAGAAACCAAGCATTTGCCAGATTACAAATACAGTGCAGGTAAACAGGGGAGTTGATATCAAATTAATATCAGACTAATCAAAGTAGTTAATGCCGGAGAAAACAAAATCCTCCCTGAGTTTTGTTTAGACGCGTTACATGCATACATATACGTGCACTTATAATCATACCTACACTATGTGTACACCGACTAAAATTGTCAGTTATTAGAGTGCCTTGGTCTCAGTACCCTACTGATGTGGCTAGGAAGCTGCCACCAATGTGATAACCAACACCCTACTGTTAGCAAATGTAGATGACTTTATGTATGTTGCTGCTTAACAGTCCGTTGTCTTACACAGACTACCGGTTAAGACAGCATTGCAAAATTCTGACATCATTAGTACTGTCTGTTACTCGCCATAGTTTTAAGCCGTCGACATACAGCTGTATCAATATGTTGGTAATGACATATACTTCAAGAATAATCGGGATGAACAGAGAGAACCTAGAACGGAACATTGCGGGACTCTACGGTTGGCATTAGTTTGGTCTGAGAACTGTCCGGTAAATATAACATTAAACCCACGTCCGATTAGGTGAACTGTTGATCAACTGAGCACGCATTCGACCAGGCGGTAGTATTGAAACCTCCATTACAAATTTGCACTTCGGTAGATTTATCCAGACTACCGATACTTGCTTAGATTTTCATTCAGGGTTATAAATCCTTCGATAGAAGTTACTTCTTGACTAACAAAGAGGACAGAATATCTAGGTAGGGTGCTTTGTCCCCTCAAATAACTCTGTTTACTCATGACCATATGGATTAATACACGTAGTTTTATGTATTTGTGTCCCATCTAGTTGGATAGTGACGAACAAAATCCCACACGTAGCACGTGTTCGTTGATTTCATTTATTCGGATTTTAACCGGGTACGAAACGCTTTGGTTGCATCACGGTTAGTACAAAGTATGTCCCTTATGGAAACGTATACGTGCTGCCACCCTGTGACTCTGGTAAATTTGATGGGTTGACTTGGACAATGAAGCTGCCAACCACATAAATAAATATGCACGTATAACATGCGGAGCATATTTGTTGCATGTGTGATAATGTTGGCAAAAGACTATTTATGCAAGCTGGAAGCTTATCTAAATCGAATCCTTTATTTTTCAGTTCCGTTAGACATCCGCTTCAGTTTTAACCTTCTAAGTCAGTCGGATATGGTTGCGCTACAATGCAAAAGCTTAATGGCAACATTCCTTCTGATTTTTAAGGCTCCTGAAATTGGAAATGGCGTAATACGATGTACTTGTGATTACAAATAAATGCGAGATTCTACTGGCTACTGACATATTGACAAGCAAAAGCAAGAGCTGTCAAAAATGTGTTTACACTTACACAGAACAACAATATTGGATTTATGGGTAAATGCTGTTACAGGACTGAATAATGAGCATAACGGAGCTGATGAAAGAACTTGACTTTTATCCAAAGCGATCCTATCAACAGAGTGGTTGCATACTCTTAAATGGAAGTCAACAATAAGGTCGAATAAAATGTTTCCAGTTCAACGTCGAGCCTGAAGATTTACGCGTTTACTCACATAGTCTGAGACTGTCTGCTTTTGGACAAAAACATGAAGGAGAACGGTTCAGTAAATGAGGAATCACGTGCGTTTCAGTTAACCTCGAAATTAGATGAGATAAATGGGGGAAAGTTTTGATGTTAGTGTTAAGAGTTTCAATGGTAGCAGCATGAGAATGTATATTAAATGAATATGCAGCTATGCATACAGCAATAAAGTGAGTCAAGCAGAAACAATCATTGTCAGATTTTAGTTATATACTAATGAGGACCACTGATAATTAGTTGGGTTGTCACTTTAGAACATAACAGTTTCTCGGACACTTTGAACATTGTTGATTTTGGAAGAACTCCACAAAATCCGAATCTATACTCACATGGTCAAGAATATGGGAGAAGGCATGAAATATTGCAGAAATTGAAAACAATGAATGAGAACACTTCTAGTCTGGTGGCCGAATCAATATTTAATATTCGAATCTCCAAACTGTTCAACTCACTGCGTCGAGTCTGAGAGAAGCATGAGATTTTAAATTTTGGATGACTGTCCACCATCCCCATAAATATTCGGTGTTTTTTCTAGTTCTATACAGCAACCTTCGGCAGTGATCCATTTGTGATAACTCCATTGCTATCGCCAGTTGGCTACAATTCCTTTGATTTGTCAAGTCACTTTATCCAAATGGTAGTAGACAGGTGATCTTAAGGTTATTTGACCTTGACCAATAAGTTCTGCATTAAAAATCGGCAATCGTATGCTGACCACCTGACCAAGTCGACGTGCCTAAGCTGGCATTGCACTGGGTGGCATTCAAACAATTTGCTTGTTAAGACGACCTACTATGATTCTACACAGATAACTAATAGTATAAGGATGGATGAGAATTAACTTTTCTAGAAGTTCTTATCTTATGACCTTCACAGGGTTACCGCAAGGGTGAAAAATGTGTTCTAGAAAACCATTATGTGTGAAAGAAGCGTTACTGACACATATGGTATCTGATGGCCTTTGTGTGGGAAGTTCATTTTGGCACTCGCATGGACTAAAGTATTTGATTATACTTGTCTTCAGTTTGCGTTCTCAAAGAACGTTTCATAATGACAAATGTTTACAAACCGCTAAGGTTTCCGTTTACAAAACGTGTGACTTTTTTGTGACTAAGTACCAGTTACGGCACCTTGTAAAACAAATCGAAATCATTAGTACAAATGTATTCTCTCATTTCGATTTAAAACTTCCTGGTAGCAAACCAACAAATATTTGCGAAAACCACTTTGGAATCTTCACGCATATTTCAGTTATGTCGTTGTTTGAGTTCGTCAGTTGTGTATATCTCCATCAGAGTGGTGATGTACCTCTGTATCCGCTTACAAACGACAACCGTGTTGACTCTGTTTCGTCGAACTCATTATAGATAACACCAAATTACCTTATGCAAGTACTTCATTTGGGAGTACCATCAGCGGGTTCTAACTAAGACGAAACCCGATTATAGTGCTCTCCCTTGAGGAAGCCGACTGAAAAGTTTGAATAAAAGTGACAGCAGTGAACACACCTGGGCCACATTCGTGTTATATCAAGCAAATTCTTGTCTCCCTATCAATAGCAACTCAAATCCTTGCCCATGTGCATGCTGTAGGAAAGAGACATACATTTATGAATACCATACGATGAAAAGCCAATAATTCGTTAATTTTCGACACATGAGCGAATAACCAGACGAAAGTCGTCTTAGCACGGTATTGTTCTATCTGAGAACTTACGTAGCGGTTGAGTCAAAATCAGTGAAATGGGGCTAGTGTATGGCCAAGGTGGATTCATTAGCTATAAAACACCAGATGACGAGATATTACCTAATCTATTTACGATTATTCCAGCTGGCTTGTACTGCCAGGTCACTTTCGATTATTTTCATGGCACTCGTTTTGTGTATTCGGTTCTCTCTAAGCGTGTTTACACAGCCTCTATTAGATCGTTGTACATTCATTTATTTGCACGTACTCGGTGTTATTACTCTCCTGTTATTCCTTATTTAGTTCGCTTTCTGCACAAGCTCAGTTTTCTCATTTTTGAATTAACCTCATAACTGAGTCAATAAGTATTGTTCACGATGGATTTTTACCGTGACCGATTTCCTTAACATGTTCTGAATTTCCACAGTTTTACTAGATATTTTGTGGCTCAGGAACACTTTCTTAAGTTCCCGGCATTTGCTGAAGAGGTGCGTGTATCAAGGAAGCTGAACATGTACACTGGCATTACTAGATAGATATCACCGAAGACAACAACAGGGTCAACACGGTGGGATTTCTTTCCCCTCTTAAACTGGATTTCAACAGTGAGGTTTATTTTCTCGCTAAGAAGGTTTTTCAGTCGTATGTCCCATTTGTCTCGTTGTATGATAGCATACTATCCGAATAACCGTGATCACGGATCAGAACCGTACGTTTGAGCCGTAGAGAAACAGCTGAAAACAATGCAAAACTTGCGCACAAGGCTATAACACAACAACTAACTCTCACGAACAAATGAGATGGATCGCGTTTGCCACTGAGTCACCTTATGATGGAAGTTCTAAATAACGTTTACTACTGTTGGTGCACTACTTTGTGGGATTTTTTGTGAATGGTTCATGAGGAACACTGATCTAGTTTGTTTAATGGCAAACGAAACGTCCGATCGGAGTTCTTCGGCCCACTAAAGAGCTCTCGGAATAGATTATAATTTTTTCACCACCGAAGCAGTGAAAGTTCATATGCTATCTCACGATTAACAGATTCCCACTCACTAGCACGCATAATCAATCCAGTGCTTCTAAAAAGTGAATAGTTGTTTAATAATTGTTGTTTTGTTAAAGCACGTTGCGAAGCAAACCATTCCAAATACCAGCACCACACTGATTTGTTTTCTTTGCGTTTTATCATGGACTTATCTAATAACTTTGACAGTCGTGAGAAGCTCACGGTAAACTTGCCAAATTCTTAGTATACAGAAGAAGGTTAGCTCTTCGCGTTGTGCAAACACAGTAAAAATAGGTATAATCAGGAAAATGTGCGTTGGCCTTAGCAACATGTGCCGTGGCTCCATGCTTTGATAATCAATGTAGCTATACGTGTCAACCTCAGTTGTTCTGTTAATGTGAATGCCGAGAATACTGTTACAACAATCTTTTTCAAAGTTTGTTTGTAAATGATCAGGTCAACTGAGAGCTTTTTCGAGTTTATCTTGCAATACGTGTAATCGCAGAAGGTTTTGATGTGAAAAAAGAGCGATGTTATGCGATTCAGACATTTTAATTCCACCTGTTCACCGGATCTCATGTGATGATGTCTGATGTTTTATCCTACAGTAGCCAATAACTTTCGTCAAATTTTCGGGAAAAAATTGAGCTCGCGTGATTTTACAACATTGTTTTCCTCTGATACCCTTGTTATATATCAACAATCCCTCCTGCAACCCAATTACACTGCTTGCAATACCAATGTGAAATTTTCAGCGTTATGAATACGAGACTGCATGAACCTCTTCCACAAAGACGTTGAATGACGCGCAGCGATAAACCAACGATCCCAAATAATCAAAACAAGATTGGATCACAGCGCCACAGTACTAATGAAGAAATTACTAGAGTGAATAATTAGAAAACTTTGACAGTTTCGACTGACAGATCACTTCCGGGAAACGAACTACAGTTTGGCGCCGATTAGGCTAAAGGTGATCTATAATCACGCAATATGGCGCTCATACCCAGTAGAGTCCTTGTGAGTAGTCAACAGATTAAAAAACAATGAGGACGAGCAGGACTCCAAAAACGTGGTGCGCACACCACTCATTCAAAGTATGCTTGTCAGCAACTGGCTATTCGCCTAACTGTCGAGTTGACGGGATAAGAAAAACATAGATCAAGCCCAGTTAACTTTTTGAAACAGGGATGTAGAACATACAGGGATGAACACTAGGGAGGATAGGATTGGTTCGGATTTTCATATGATTGTACTTCAAAAGTCGATACGCTTGGCAGATATTTAACGCTTTACCTCCCAGGTTCTAAGCATATGGCATGAATTAATCTCCAACCCTCATTAGCCTCCAAGCATAAATTGAGCAAAATCTTGATCGGTCGTCAGTTTCTAACGCATTCATGGCGACGGCCGTTTTGATCCTCCGCATAACTCAACTCTGATTTGGCGAGTGACGTGGAATGCGCTACCCTTAATCGGCGCGGACATATGATTGGCGCATTATGGAATCACCAGGGCATTGAAACTGCAACTGAGCTTCAGCCGGATGTACATACAGGGGTCAACGTAAAATTAACCAGGAATCTTTGAACAACCATGTCGGACTAAGTAATATTTTCACAGTTTGTGTAAATCTCAAACAGCGACTTATTTGCTTGTTTGTAATTTGGTTAGATTTCACGATTTATATAAACCTTCAGGTGCCACGACGGTTATAAGATCATACGCATCCGTTTATAAATATTTGATAAATATTTGATAGTCTCTCAGTTGCATCGACCCAAATGCGTCGTAAGCTTACATGCCAACGGGGCTACCTTGATAGTATCTTGCTAACACGCCATAATTTCACAAAGATGGCGGCTAAATTAGAGGGGTTACATGCAGTATAGAATGAAGACTGACTTTCTTTATTGGTGCCACCGACCTAACAGGCGCATCGAATAAATATCCACTGCAACTCCTACTATGAGAATGATTGGAATTGTTAATTTACAACCTGTTTCACTAATACATTTCGGAATTAATGATTTTCATGACGTAGGTTAAAGAGTGAAGAATATCTGAAGGAAATGTATAAATTGCACGTCTAACTGAAGGTTTGATTAAATCGGAGCAATAAAGATAACCTTTATAAGACACCTATAAACTTCAGCCAGACCATATATGCTATTGTCCTCAAGTGCGGTTTACCACCTACACATTTCTACGGACTGTACTAAAGCCGATGTGTATAACCGTATCAGTTAATAAGTAATGTATAGTCTGTTATGGTTATCAACTCTGTGGTTGATTTTATACAGCGCCATGCATGTGTGCGGAGGATTATGATCAATTCTATCGACGGACACGGACGTAGAGCACTATCTAATTATACCGGCTTTAGGACTAATTGCTGTTTGTGTATACTGTCAGTTGCGATGAAGCATCTGTGAGATAATGTTTACTAACTTCTAAATGTAAGAACAGATGTTTTTTTATCATAAGGGCAACTCGGCATGCTACGTCTAACTCAACAATACGGCGTCAACAACTGAAGAAAACCCGGAGCCATTACCAAATTAACATCAGTTGAATAGCAAGTGCGAGACGAGTTGAAGGCTATTTACTTTAATGGAATATTTGTTCTTCCACGTGTGCACTCGCTAGCTATATAGAAAACACTAAGTAATCCATTTGGTTCTGATTTCATAAATAAATGTATTGGACAACTTGATGAAATACCTTCTGCTATGCCTGAAAAAGAATGGCAGTTGGACACCACAAATGAACAGTGTTACAAGTGATTTGATCAAAGAACGGATAAATTTACGAAAACACTCAGCTGGCCAATTATACCGAACGTATCACGCGTGGTCTTGCTTATACTTGCATTTTTGGAGAACAGATATTCAGTTATGGACAGATTATCTCGTCATTAATCCTTTCTCAGAGATATTGTACAGGGTACTTTAGGACGGAAAACTAAGGTCAACCAGTATGACTGAAAGCGTATCATCGATGCGACAGCTTGTCCGATGTTGTGCAACATAACCAGTAAAGAGCGCCATGTCGGCATCACGTATTTATCGACCATAGGCCATAGTGTCCGTGTTGCATCACCGTCTCCAATCCTACGGTTTATACACCGGTCATAAATACGTTTTGAAACGTTTTCGATGGGCATTATGTCTGTTTAAATGCACTGCAATGACGGTCACGTCGGAAATAACCGTGAGTACAATTCATAATGCTCATCGATAGTTGAATTGTTATTTTCATGAAACATTTATTTCATTTGTCTTGGGAATTCAACCTTTCCAAGTGATGGTGACTTGTGAAATTACCTTTAGCTCATGACCGTAGTAGTTACCTTGCCTGTTCAACCATTTTTCATTCCATTTTGTCGATGGCTGATCAGAATTTGATGGATCGGTCATTGAACGTAAGGTGAGCGTACTCTCTAATACATACAGCTTGAGTTTTTGAAAGAACAAGTCAATTTTTGACATCAGTTTGCAGGTAAACATGCACACCGGGCACAAGAGCTTGTGTACACAGGTGGTTCAACATCTCTTGCGCGCATCACTGTATTGGTCCCATAGTGAGCGCTTGTTCTTGTGACCACTTTGATGGAGTTCCCCTTGTAGACATTGTCACACTGTACACACATGTCATTATATCCGTGAAATCATAATCTTAGTTTGTACGCTCGTTCCTATCCGCGAAATTTGGAAATGAACTATGCTAGCCGTATACTGAAGCCACTTTTTGTTCCGAAACTTTGAACCTGGAACAACCAGTGTGTAGTTGCTAGATGCATGGAACAACATATGGTAATGGATTCATTTGACTTGCACTGGAGGATGGAGAAGCTACATCAGTGTGTCAACACGTCATTATCCATGAAACAGACCACTCGTCACTTTAGTTAGTATTAAACCTCAAGCTTCTCTTATCTAGCTTACAGGATATATTAGTAGACGTATACTGCAAGATACAAGCATTCTGTTCAATTCAACCAGCAGATTACGGTTAATCATATCTAGTCATATTTCTTCAGCATATGGTGACAGATTGATGAACAGGCAAACATCGTATATATGTACTCATAGCAAAGTCAATGTCCCATAAATGAGAGCAGTAAACAGAACTTGGCTCTGAGTGAGATGTGGCAAGTCGGATCATCCATAGATAGGGTTGATCTCAACGGTACACTTATCTCACGTTGAAATGGGTCATCAGTTGAAATTTAAATTCCATGGATTGTTAGGATAAATCACTATTAGAGAGCAAGACAGACGAACGTTCTTACGAACTGAAGTATTGGTTGCTGATTTGAAGTTCTTTGGTCAGAATCACCGTCTGTTTAACTACAGCATAAGAAACATCTAAATCCACCTAAATTCCTGACTATTGTGACAATGGTCTTCGCCCCTTGTTTTTTAGATAGACCGCATCTATCGAATCAGTAGGATGTTTTGAGGTGGTTGTGTTTTCTACACAACATTCGTTGCACTTATGGAACAATTCATTTGGACGCGTGCAGATGAGGTATTCCAGACAAAACGGAAAAGATGAACGTCCACAAAATGGGAAGAGACAGACTTCACCGTGTTGACTAATGGTTCACCACAAAAAACACGACTGAATTATGATACTCTTACGGTCATCTACACTACTGTGACCACAATCTGACCCAACAGCCATGATTGTGCGATAATACTTCGCGTGAGCAGGACATCTAGTGTTCCCATAATATAGGCTATCGGACAAACTGAGTATTGCTTGCATGCTTATGAGACCAGTGTGCACATCAGTCAACTCGCCTCCGCTCCTTATAAGCACGATTGTGAGGTTTCAGCTGACTGCCAAAACGAGCTCATTCTTTATCCAAGATCAGTATCAAGACTGAAATCTAAATCCATTCGTTTCGCCCACATCAAATCAACCAATAAATTCGACTCCAGATAAATGAAGTCGGGAGATTGCTTCCTGCACCAGGGAATATTAAATTTCCACTTTCAGAACCACCGAACGTTCAGTAACAAGTAACTAAACAATAGGACATATTGTGGTTGCATTGAAACCCGAATTACAGTAGTTTGTGTTATATGATGTGTTAAATAAAAAATGGGAGTTTTAACATGGCATAAACAACCTTTTAATGAAACAGAGAACATTAAATTCAGGATTAACCAAAGTTGAAGCTAGGCGAAGGATCGCTGAATGTTTATGTGCTCGGATGCGTGTTGTTAAAGGTGAGCTCAATGGCGAAATAAACTCGTTTGATGAAGAAGACCATGCAATCGAAACACCTAGCGTGGAGTGTAATAATGTTTACATTGCCGGTCATGATCGGTAAACTACGCTTCCTGATTCTTGGTATGTAACGACCACGACTAAAGGGGCTAGAAATAGCAGTTATTTAATAAATATTGTAATCAAGTTGTTAACTTAAATACTAAATATCTGCTGTTCACATCTGTTCGAACCGGTGACACAAACCGCATACCGTTATGCCACATGTGTTATATCAACTGAACCATCAATCCAAGCTGTCGGCCTATTCATGTTAATTTGGTCTCGATCGGTTGCGAATGATACTTTGGTGTATTGTGATAGAGTTTATGTCACTTGAGTGTGTTTGGTTTCTTCGTCTCCTCTAAGCAAGCTAAAGCCAGCATTTGCCATAAGTTGATTTCTGCCAAATCACATTACGCCGATCAACTTGACTTCTACATTTAACTTGATCGAATGTTGATACCTTTGGGAATGTGTATGAGTAATCGATTAGTTGCTTTATATATATATATGTGTGTGAGAAATACTCTGTATACTAACATGCTACATTTACTTTTAACCTGTTGGATACCAAGTTTGTTTACTAAACTTATGGCCAATTTACTAAAATGCCTCATGTCGATGCATTCTGCATCACTTTGTCGCAATTTGTTTATTTCATTAACGTCATTGTTAAACTTGTTTTTGAAGTGTTTATCTGTCCTAATAGTTAACTGCCTTCTAGCCAATTTCGATAAAGACCTGATTCTTCATGAAAACATTTGTAAATTTAGTGTATTGTAATAATACTGAATTTTCTTTCATGGACTCATGGAATAATAACCTGACATGTGATGACCTGAATATTTTAATATGTCCATATATCAGGCAAACGGGAAATGCTACATGATTACCATGATAAAATGCCAAATTACCTGTCACCCTGTCGCCGCACAAACCATTGCCTGTATCACTGTGACCTTATTCCAAGCTATGTCACTATCAGATTCTTTTATAACTAGCGTTTTTTGAATCAATTACCACGTAAGGAAATCTCATTGTTACCTCAATTTTATATATGTGATATGATAAATCGTACGCCTACATCCGCATTCCTGGTAGTCTTCTGGATTGCTTCGAAAAACGGCTTACAATTATTCCCAAATGTGCTATCGTGGTTGAGAAAGAGCTCTGAGGTTCACTGATTCCCAAACAGTTTGAACACGAATGATCTACTCACTGTTACACACATGTCATTTCTTCACATGTCTACGATCAAGAGTCCGTCCACAGGTAAATAGTATAAATCTAAATATATGTCATACAAATGCGACAGAAACATAAAGTTTAAGCAGCCAAGGTCATGATATGCAAGTCTGTTGCAGTCACATTTAATGAGCGTAGATTACATGACTGAAGTTCCCTAGTGTTAGTCGTGCCTTAGTATCTTCAGGACAGTAGCCACCACCTTAACTGTCCGCGTGACCGGGATATAGGAAAGCATCTTAGCAACTTTTACGTCGTTATCTAATTATCATTATTGGTAATCACTCATCGATTCAGTAAAACATGCATAAGTCGACCAGACAGCTTGAAAGTCAAAAAGCCATCATACAGACTCGTTAACTTAGGAAATGTAAAAAGGGAACTTATAAGGAAAGGGAAACTTTTAACGATTTCAGCTGCAAACTTACATTTACCTAACCTACTGTGTAGAGTTAATGCAATTTTTCAGCTACTGTATCGTGCTGCAGAAACACTCAGATCAAAAGCAACTTGGGCACATATATCCAAGTGAGTGTTCACCAGTATTTTTAAGAGCTGGATATCAGCGTTAACAATGAGATACTGCACAAAGCGATATGACATTTTAGTTCATTTTAGTTGGCTAAACCATCCATGTTCCATTTTGCTTTGTCTAATAAAGCACTAATTGTTTCAAAAGTCAGGATATAAATTTAAACGAAAGGACTTAAACATCATGTTCTTTCAAACAAATATGGCAGGCGATGATTTGAAATGAAGAAGTAAAATGGTTATAACTGGGCCACAACACAACATAGTAAGTAAGAACAGAATCTGTCACACTTCCTTACCAGCACGTCTGTTGAATTTGACGTCACACAGAAAACGTGGCACCACATTTATTCTCTGCTTGATTTTCATACAGTGAAACAATTCGTTAGCTGTTTTAGTAAAGTACTTATCTCACTGCCGCTTTAAATTGAGCCAGTGTGTCATGCAACAAATTAGTAGTGAAATCGAAACACGTTTTTTTCAATAGATCACATCCAACTACATCTGAGCCTTATGAATTTATCCATGATAAATATTTGTCCTCGCTTTATATATTTGTTAATTCTTTCAAAAGTAGTGATAGTCTAGGAGCTGACAATGTTTTGTGTATTACATTTTAAAAAAACCTCCCATACAACTGATGGTAATATTAATTTCGACTAGCATAAAATGTAGGTTACTCCACGTACACATTGGCTAACCTGATTTCCAAACCTTTTAATCACAAAGTCAATTGACCTTTGTATGACCTTGTCCGATTATTACACATAAATGCCAACGTCCTCGGATATAATACCATCCAGTCAACCGAAGTTTTGATGCACTAATAAATGCGACCAGTAGGATTTGTGTACCTCACTTCAATGACGTCTCAATTTACATCAACTAAGTCTGGAAAAACTATCTCTGTTAATTGACCAGTTAGACATGCACGGCTCAAAACACGTTCTCCCATTTCATCTTTGCATGTATATTTATGTGTACTGTGACAAATATATGACACTTGATTATACAAATAAATATATAGTTGTACTGAACTCGTTAGGAAGACTGACGTCTACTCAGGGACTAATCAGATGTTATTCAGTCTAGTTTTCACTTCCAGAAAAACGTGCTTAGTTATTTACTTTTTCACAATAAAACACGGTTGCCTCATGAACAGCGTGTCAGTGGTTTAAACCCCGACAGTGGCGATGATATGCACTACTGACGAGCTCTAATGATAGCGAAACTCGAGTCTAGTGCCTATTTTTGAAAGGGGTCGACTGGAGTGTCTATGCGACAGCTGCGATCAACTGTGGGTGATGTTCAATCTATATGAAGTTCTATTCCCATTGGCCAGCAACCATTACTTGGTATGTAAATGTAACCAGATATAGCGATATATACATTAAGGCTTCGTTTGGTTTCAGCCAACGTGAAAAGCTACACTCATTACATTGATTCCCCTAGTCACAAATGCGCGCTGCTATATGTGGCACAAGTCAACATTAATATAGCAAATCACCAGTGGAGCGTCAATTTATGTGTATCTCTTATCCCGGTTCATAGTTTCGATGCGTTGAAGAAACAAATACTATACTGATAATATCACCCGGTAGTAATTGCCTTTTGCTTGATACGTCCATATCTGGTTCACGTCATTCCTCATAAAAGAATGTTCCGTCCAACCTACCTATTGTGTTCACTTGTTTTGTGCATGCACAAGATGTAGTTATATTAATCAATGCGCCGAGTGCCAAAAGCCGTGTGTGGTTGATGGATTACTACCAGAACGATTAAACCGAGTTGAGAGCAAAGGTGTATGTGTTGATTTTACTGATCAATCATTTGTCAATATCCGGATGTCTCATCCGCGACTGGGTGCGCGCCTGATTGACGGATTGCTGGTATCTGTCCTAAATTGTGAACACAAACGCCCGGGCAAAATCCTCTATGTACGCACCTTGGTGTTGTTAGGTCGAAGCAATGAAAACAGTTTCACCGGCCATTTGCACAACGGGGCATTGGTCAAATTGTATCCTGGTGCCAGTTTGTTGGCTCAGGGTGAGGCACATACACACACCAAGCGGATCGTTTGAAACGTAAACTAAAGGCATACCATTGACTTTGGAACCCCTGGGTTTGGGCTCTGTCCAGCTACTAGACGACTCTTAGTGACTAGAGATAAACCAGAATGTACTGAGCGTAGCGAAAGTATTTAAGGACGTAACTTTGCAGGGCTTGTGTAGAATCAAACTCTCTGCAGTTTGAAGGAACCAGTTTAATAAAAAACGAATGCAAACTTTTTAACAATTTACACATATCTACTTTTACTTAGATACTTGGTCTTCACTGAAAAATAAGTGGGGATGTGAATATTCTACAAACCTAGATTCATACAGTAGATGTAAAAAGGATGTAATGTGCCATAATAAAAAGCGAGCTTTTTATGAGCTCACATATACCGAGTAATTTTCAATGTCCCTTCGATCCGCAATGACAGTGTTTTGCAAAATCCGAGCCAGACGACCCAAGTATTGTAATAACTTATTTGAAATCCGTAAGTACTTTCTGTGCAGTCTGACAGAAGAGATGCCGTCTAAAAACTACAAACTTTGTGATAAACCAGCAACTTGTGAACCTTCGAAACTAAAATCTCAAACAAAATGGTGTGTAGGTCAACGTATCATTTAACAAACTCCGTTGTTGTGAAAATTCTTTAAAACTCGTCATGCATTCAAGGCCAAGTGTAAGGCCATTGTGAATTCATCATAACCGTCTACCGAGACTGTATCACAACAGTTTTCTTGCATGTCGAAAGTTACTTTAGTAGTCCGGGTGCGAAGCAGTTGGACCATAACGCATTTTTCACAAAAAGTAACGCATGCGGCAAGTGATATTATGATTTAAACAGTACCGAAGTAAAACGGTTTTATCAGAGAAGTCAAAAACAGTTTTTGCACAGTGTTTCTCTCGAGCACAGTTCGCTGCATCTCATCAGGTACATACTGCAGTCTGTGAGTTTATACATCAAAGTCCAATGAGCATTGTGAAATTAAACAACAAAATCAAGAACCACACATACACACGCACACAGACACACAGACACACATCCATACACATCAATTATCAGGGCAATTGGGCACTGATGGACAGGTCTTTCTGTACATAGAGGGGTGGCTTCCATTTGCTAATTGCTATTGCCTCCGCGAACCGGAGAAGCCTTCGATGTTTTGTTGCCATACAAAGATGATGACATTGCCACTCTGTTGAAAACCCGTCTCGCAGCGTCTATGGGACGCACGTTCTATGCAGCCCAACTGGTCATGCTGTTTACCACCACCCGAATCCCAACACCACCTTTTGAAATACCGCTACCGTTGAACACCAAATCTTCCATCATCTACGAATTCTCGTGTGACTGCCGGGCCACTTGCATAGGCAGATCGGAGCGGCAGTTACGTCATCGGGTCAACAAACACATTCCAGTTTGGGTTCGCAAAACGATCATGGATACAACAATACCGGGCGGAAGTCAGAATGTAACAAGTCAAAGGGAATCAGCATCATCGATCGCCCGACACCTGTTGACTCGTCAACCCCAACTGAACCTGGAGAAGGCGTTTCGGATACGTTACGCAACAAAAATCGAAGGGTCCTGCGGTTCGCGGAGGCAATAGCAATTAGCAAATGGAAGTCACCCCTCTATTTACAGAAAGACCTGTTCGTCAGTGCCCAGTTGCCCTGGTAATTGATGTGTATGGATGTGTGTGTGTGTGTGAAAATGGTTTTAGCTGGAAGCTCAACTTTTCAATTCCTACTGGACAATGGTAGCTAACCACACAAGCAACAACTTATACTATTGTAGATTATGATGTGAGGAAAAGTATTAATTCTCCCCAGACACCGACCTGAAGGTAACATCTGCCACACTGCAGTGATTGCGTAGTTACTAATGTAGTTGGTGCGTTGGCTACCTGAAACGAATACTAACTGACTACGAAAGTGACGAGCAATGCACTTCGCTGACGTTTTGACATTTTATGTCACATTCTTAATATGCGTTTCTCAACAGTTTTTCCACGTGGTAAATAATTGTTTCATACAATAATTCAGGCTGAATACAGAAAAAAGTAGTAGAGCAAATATAGCAAGCAAATTTCTTTACTTGTATCGTTATGGAGCGGAGTTTATGTTGAGTTTTCTATGTGGACACTGATTCATAAGTCTACATTGACAACACGTTTGCACCTACAAAGTTTTTTATGCAAACAAGTACCTACCACTTTCCACTGCAGTACATTCAATTCGGGATCGTTTACTCGTGTTCCACTGTTCGTATTCGGATGACAAAGCAAGAAAACAACGATACTGTTAATCAGTTATCCAGACAGATTGAGCTAAAACGGGTGAACAGCAATCGAGTATAGTTCACACCAAACAATTGAACATCATCGAACTAATGTTACAAAATGTTGACAGAATTTAATGAAGAAATAATCGCAAGATATTTATGCAAGATAAACTGAAATTAATGCAGGTTTAGAATAAACTACAATTTGTTTGGTTTCTGAAAATACTCTGTTGCTACTTACAGGATGGTATTTCGCGTTTTTCATAATACAGACTTATTGTACATTAACGATTGGTGACATACTGTTGTGAAACATGAGAATGTATTTAGGTGGAAAAATTTAAGGTTGATCAGTAAACCAGGCCAACACTTTGTGCGCCGAGGCATTCTGCTCCCTTATTGGTTAACACAGTTGAGAAGAAAAATTCCTGGCTAGTACATTTCATCCGTTTTTTAATTTTTTTGTAAGGAATAGCTTTTATACGCGAAACTAGTTTTACACATCAAGTAATTCATACCACTATATAGTCCACCATCTCTTTTGCCAGCCATATAAAAACGCTAAACCATAGTGTAGAAACGTGTGCTCGTAATTACAGCAGTATCAGTCACTACTCCTACCACGTGGACGTGAACCTTCGGAATAGAAAGTTATGTGGACCAGATTGTGAAAAATACTTAGATTCCATCATAATTCAAAGTGCACCAACGAATAAGCAACGAGGAGGTTAGGAAGCGGGTGTTTGGCACTGATTGTCAAACGAGTTCTTTCGTTCGGTCCTTACACTTGCACAGACTTATATGGTTAGGTCATGTACTAAGGATGCCACCTAATCGCTTGCCACACCGAGCACTGTTTGCCGACGCTGCGGCCGATTGGCGTAAGGTGCGAGGTGGACAGATGATGACCTGGCGTAGACAAATGAAATCGTTCACGAAGGGGTTGGGCACTGTAGGTCGGGTTCGTCTTCCGGGTTGGAGCCCTCGCGACTCAGAGAGTCGGTGGCTTGAAACTTTAGGTGAGATGGCGGCTAACCGAGCTCAGTGGCGTGAATGTTGTCGTTGTTTGGCCGAGTTGTCTGTGAAGTGAGTGCACTTAATGACGCGGGGCAGTGAAAGCCGTAAGGAAGCTGTCTTGCTGATGACGCCTTACTTTCACTTACAGCTCGGTTGTTTGTTTGCAAGGTGTAGGCGCCTTGATGTTTTATGTTTGAATGTAGACGTAGCTCTTTTTTAGTGGTTAGGTCCCCTTCCCTCTCCCTTTTTTCTCTCTTCCTAAACAGGGTTTGTTTCTTCTTCTTCATGGTTGTGTGGCAGTTAAGCATCAGTGTGAACCACTGATGTATTGCTGTCTATGATGATGATGATGATGATGATGATGCCATGAACAGAAAACTCCTCAAAATGTGGCACATTTCTTCTTTTTTTCACAAAAACGTACAACCAGCCGTTTTTATACAAACATTGATAAGCAGAGCATCGGAAATCAGAAACTTTAGAGTTCACAATCGCTGTTGCTGTCATGTTTTTAGTACGCCCACAGACGGCTCACTCTAAACATACAACATTGATATGAACTTTGCGAATCAAAGGGTTTCGGTAAAGCTTAGTTTTTATGTTCGCTGGATCAAACTGTTTTCTCGTTATTAGCCAATTTGCTGCACTGATCGATGGTCAGGGGTGAATCGCAAGAAATCAAACTTTCGTCCGCTTTATTCGACTTCTTGATTACATGGATTACATGAATGCATGTTGAGATTTTTTGAGATTTCAATGGAAAAAAATGGAAATAGGTAGTTTATATCATACTGGCGGACTATCTTTCCGCACATTTTGATCAAACATCAGCAACCAATTAAGCCGTAATATTTGGAAGGTGATCTACAAAAAAAAGACCTCGATTACGGTCATAAATGAATTTAGAATCACAAAAACAGTAGAGTTCTTTTGATCCTGACGGCTAAAGGAATTTGGCTAACCGAAACCCTACTATGGAAACTAAACTGTCTGATAATGTTTTCATACCACAATAGTCGTTGGCCTCAACTACTGATAGGTTTACTACTGAAAATATTTTGTTAGCTCGGTAGATAACCAAACTGACTGAATCTATTTGTAGAGATGTACGAAAAACCTTTGAACGAAATCATCGGTTAGATAAAATTACCCGATCAAAGAAGGTGACAAACAAGAAGACTATTTTCCTGAATGTCTATTCAATGGTTACGAGCACGTCACCGTTTGACTGCGCACTCAAATAACTTATGTTAACTTGGACAAAAAACGTAGGACAACTCTTACCTCATCTTAGTTGAGTTAACAGAAATCAGACTAGTCATGGGACAAAGTAACAAGCAGATAAACGGTAAATTTATTGGTGGTCAATTCCTAACCTCCCGAACGGAGCATCATGAGAACGCAGACAATTATCAGCGAGGAGTGGTTGTGTAAAACTAACATAAAGATGTCAAGAAATAAAATACTTGGCGACCATAACCCTGTGTTTTAAGAGAAAATTGTTTGGGCTATCACTGCAAATGGAGTTCGCAGATTGTGAAGCCGAATCTTTAATATGTATGGTCCTGAGGTGTCACGATACCTTCAAATAATGTTGTGCATCACTCTGTTGGTGGTCGCTCGGATAATCTATCTGCAAAACAGTTTTCCAGAAGTCTACACGGAAAAATATATTGTGTACTCAAGGCCGTTGACTCTTATCTGCTTCTGTAAAACCAGTGGTTATTCACTGCTCAGCTTCTGAGGCGCAAACACGAGGTGCACCATATTCCGTGCAATCATGTCACTTGATGTAAACAACGTATCTTTCCATCAGCTATGTTAACCGTGAAACTACCTGCGCTTAGGAAAAAGGATGAACCGCTCCATTCTTGTTAATTCCAGCAGTTAGTGTAAACGCTCACTACTGTGCGATCTTTGTATTTTTATCACGTTTGAGAAGGACTGCTCCACTTTAGAGGTTGTTGTTTTTGTAATCAGTAATCGCTTCACGAACCTGATAAGTGATGAGTCAAACTATTGGTAATATGTGATCCAAGTAACAGTTACACCTGCAATATGCAGACGCACGGTCTTGCTTCTGGGAAGGACGATGGCATATAGATAATGGCAACGTTAGCGGATTACCTCCACGGATATACTGTAATGTCTGACAGCTTTTTAGAACATCTTACCTTGACCACGAGATGCCGAATCGAAAATTACTAATAAGCAGTACGGTGGAAAAAGTAGATCAGATTTTTCGTCCATCATTCGGAACACAATCTTCGGATGCATTTTCCTCCGAATTGATCGCTACGAAGAAGTCTAAAGGGGCTAATGCGTGCCGAGTTGTTTGCATGATGATGATTTAACTGACAACAGTCAGGAGAAGCTAATTGTTATGCTCAACTACAAGATCTAGGAGTCAACTATTAACGAAACGTTCTTACAACATATAGATACAAACAGAATTCAGTTACACTATTTCCTATTGTTCTAAGTTTGAAGGCGGTTGTTTTATATCAAGCTATTATGGCAAAGTGCATTAGATCTTAAATGATCACTCTTCGTGAGTGAATTACATTTCTCCTCTTTCAACTGTATCTTATACCATAACCGATCTCTGACCCTGTTTTACAGATTATCTCAGATTTTGTAATACGATAATCTTGAAATGTTTACCTAAATGCAACGGAGTAGTTACTGTTACGGAACCATACTGACAATAGTTGCTCCTTCATGAGATATTGGCTACCGTTGATGATGCGTATCTATTGATTTCGGTCTTCAGAAACACAGGAGTTCTCATCTAAGACGTGGGTTATACGCCAGGACGAAAAGTCCGGCGCATGTAACGTGTTTGTATAGTTAATAGATTAGCAAATCACATGTTTACTTCAACGTATCCGATTATTCCAGTGAACACTGTGCACGCACTAAGGTTTTTCTATACAGAATAGTTTATTTGACTGCAATACACATTTTGTCGTCGCTTTTTCACCTTCCCCGAGTGTTTTTACATAAAGACATGAAAAGCATAAGAGAATTGTACATTTTGCTTTGGGGCTAATCTCAAAGAATCACGCGCGATCGTTGGTCGGCGGTCTGATCAAAAGAAGCCAACGTCGCGTATACAAATATTCTTGCTATACAAATCACTGTATTTTACCCTGACCCATTATGTGAAACAACATTAGTATAGAAAACATCAGTATTATAGTTGTGCTTTACAAAAGACTGAACTCTGTACATGCTAATGTAATCCCAACTAACTTGGTAGGTAAAAGGAACAGTAAACTATCATATGAAATATCTCTTTATTACAAGATCATTTTTTAGTTTGGACAAAATTTAAAATTAGTTTCTAAGTTGATTCGCACTCGTGAATGTCTTCTGTTTATTGTGTAGCAATTTGATAAACCTGAGTTAATCACCAAATATTGTTGAAATCTCGCCTACTGATACATGTTTGAAAGTGACATATCCCCATATCCAGTCCACTTAGTCTGGACGTACCGTGCATCGTAGTAACAATTTTCGATGTCTTTTTCCACTCTGTTTCTATGACGGATATGGCTCAAGTATCACCGATTTCTCACAGAGCATAATCCTTTCAAAACTCAGTCAGTGAGAATATCGAACAAAAAGCATTTCGCATCAAACTCAGATACGAGTAATCAGCAATTATATGTTACATAATACAATGGGTAGTAATAAGCAACCCAACCAACTGGACTTAAGAATAAAATATATTGGATGACATCTAGACAAAAAGCACACTATATTTGGTATTTGTACGTTTTTACGGTTCTACTGAATAACTGAAATGTGCAATATCTTACATATTAAACACATGCTTCGGATTGATAATGAGCCATTGCACGTTAAACCTTACCCTCTTTTGTTCGCAACTTACAGAGTCAAGTATAATATCCAGCCGGAAATTTTAGAAAAGAACCATTAAACCCAAGCTCCGTTCTTGTTACAGCTTGTCAGTAGTGCGTATCCTTGCTGTGGCCAAAACTACCCTTCGGCAGCGCCTATATAAGACAACCCTGTGGGCCGATTGGATATTTTATCCGCGATCAAACTTTGGTGATGGTCCAATCAACGACTACTCATCGGTGTTCCAAAATATTGCTTAGCAAGTTTAATGAGACCGTGAACCTGGATCTGCTTCGGAAGTTCTGACCATGAGGTCTTCAATTGGAGTTAAAAAACAGTAACTGTGTCTCCTGTTAAAATGATCACAATTAATCCCCTTTAGTTCTCTGCGGTGCTTCAAACCGTAATCAGAAGAACGGAGGCTAATGCAATGCAAATCAGGCACGTCCGTCTACTGGGTTTTGAAGCAGATAGGCCTAAAAGAACAAAAGATAGTGTGTTGACGTTGTGACAGATCGTTTTAACAATGTGAAAGGGTAATCCGTAATAGTTAGTCAGTATAAGAACAAGCTATTTTAACACCTGCTATTTAGCACCTCCTGGGATAGTAAACTTTCTCCGAAGGTGTTGTCTTTAGTGGATGAAAACGATGCATGTTTTATCAATTAGTGAACGTTTGAACAAAGCAGTTAGAACAGGAAAACGGGCAAATGCAAGCATTTTGTATTGACTCGTCAGTACCAAATTTACAATAACACGGGTGTGTTTTTTATAGCAGACAACAAGAGGGGTGGATATTCAATAAGTAGGTTAGGATAGGTCATTAAGTCAAATGCACGAATAGCTGTTTACATAGACATAGAGCTGGTTTGAGTCGGTTGACTGTGGCTGCTTTGGTAAACCGCAAGAACCGTGGGTTAGAATGACGTAACCGGATTCGGAATACACAAGATGGATCGATAACGTGACCAGTGGTCAGAACATGTCTAGCGACTGATAAAACTGGCTGTTTCATCAGTGTTTCAGAAACACTGCAGTTCTCCAGTAACACGGACTTCTGCACCCAATTAGGTAAATGTTCCTTCATTCTAGAACTCAAGCATCTCTAGGTTCTGCCTATGTAACTTTCTCCTCAGTTAACTACAAACTGGTAAACACATTGTGAAGTGGCACCGAAAGTCTGATCTTCTCTGACTGAAGGCACCGATAAATTCTGAGTCCGAACGATTACACGGAGATCAGCTGCGTTGAATTTTCGCTTGATTGAATGGTTTGCTAGAAAAGAATTTTTTCTACCCGAGTAATTTGCAGAGAGGTTTTAAAAAAGTGTGGTAACAATCCACATCCAAAGGCAGACAGGCGATATAGTTTGGTCTAGATGAAATGGCAGACAAAAACTGGTTGCGAATTAATTATAAAACTTTAGAACAGTAAAGCAGGCTATGCATATACATCGTTGTGGGTTGAAGAGAGTACGTGATGTTGATTCACTGTATGTAATATAGCATTTCATTTTTTACATTGTTTAACAAAGTGGCACATAATAGGACCATGCAAGTCGACAGTTTCCTTTGTTACTATACATAAGTTTGTTGCAGGGGTCGACTAAGAAAAACAAACATTCATTCCACTGAACGCATCAGTACCATCAAAGTGCAAGCTTTTCAGACGTAAGTTGGCTTGTACTAATCTGTAGTCCATAGCTTTCGTTTTTGTTCGTGGTCACGTGGAAAGAAAGCATGTACACAACTCGTTTGCCTTGCAAAATAGACTGATTGGTTTTGGCTTAAGCTGACCAGAATGTGCGTCGATGTGGTCATGCATAATGTGGGCGCACAATTATTATCAGGTTTTCGTGAAACGCATACGTATCTCTAGTTATAGCTCAGCAACAGCTTAAGTTATAAGTATGTGTGGGTAAACGGGGAGGCCAAGCTCAAAATTACTAGCGTGTTGGATACCTTCTAGCTACAGGCTGTGAAAACTTCCCAAAAGGCGAAGGCCAAAAACAGAAAATATTAGGTTACGGTGAACGTGGATGATTAAATACTCAACCAATGTTAAATGCAGTAGCCGTCGGCGAAGATTCAAGGAGAAACTGCACACTACAATAAGTCAGCACGCTGAAACCATGTTGGTTTTGAAAGCATTTTGGGACATACACTTAAAAAAATACGCCTACCAATCATTCACCATTGTGAGTCCTCCGCGCACTCTTAAACCAATGCCGCACTCGAAATCTTCAATGTGAATTAGGTTGAATGGCTAGGAACACAGGCACACTAGCACACTCATAATGAATGGTTGGTTAAATCGTGTGTAGTATCCTGATATTTCCCCACTCGTCTAGAACGGTTTCTACTCGATCCTAAGTTTTGGACTTCCTTTATTGTGGAGCTTGGAAGAGTGATTATATTAGTCTACGGAGGAGTATTTACAATTCCAATTACTAAAAGACAATCAGTTATATTCATCCATTATTAATGAGTCAGCTTTTGTTTACGTAATCCAACCTTTCACACAGACCTAAATGTTCCCCAAAATACATAGCCGTTGTTACTACTTAAATGTGCAACCAGTAGCTGAAAATTTCATTCATATTTTTGGTCATGGATAGCGGTTGATGTCAGTCTTTCTAATAAAACCTTGGTCCGGACAGTCGTGAAAAATGAATGGACCCGAGTTTTGGCCTCTGACAGTGCAGGTAGTGTGGTGGTTATCTTGCGCATAAAAGTAGTTCCACACTGGTCTACCATATCACTGTTAAGTATGCCACGTGACGGGGTCGTCAAGTTTAGTATACGGGGTTGTTCTGTGGTTGGTAGTAGCCTAACTTACTGTACAGAGGTGGTATGTACTCCAATTTGTTGACTGATTACAAGCTAATAGACCAAAGGACATATTACTGTGATTTTAAAAACACGTTGGAACACCGATGATTGACAAACCGATGAGGAACGAAACTTATGCCATCTGAGTGTCAATGAAGGAGACGTAGGAGACTTCTGATTTGACGTTGCAGGTAGTATGTGTCGTAGACAGCTTTGTAAAGTACTTATCAGTGAGTAATGTAACCTGACCTGCTGCGTGTTTTTCTTTTAGATCAAATTTAGCTGGTTACCTAATTTTACACAGAATAGTGCGTGTACCGTTTTATTGATGAAGCACTTCACAAGTGGAATTCTTTGAAAATCCCTGCCGGGTGTTTAATAAAGGATACAAGTAGGCCGTCAGAGAGTCATTGTTTTTTTCGTCTACGATTGTAGCAGATAAAGAGCTTTGACCAAGAATTTAGTTGTAATAGATCAGTAGGATAACGTTAGAGTGGTTATCAAGGGTAGGAAATCAAATTAAGAGTTTAACAGAGATATATACAGCTGATGAGCTTCAGTAAGAACAAGACTGAAATCTAATGTTTTGACTGATGATAAACGGTTGGGATACCTACTCAAAAAAGAGAGCTGCGGACAGTTCTGAAGGATTTTTCGCCCATACTAACCAAACCTCTGACTACTCATTAGTCAATAGTTAGAATGTTGTTTGATGGAAGGATATTTTTGGTTTTGTTTCTTCCTACTGACACATGTTTATGCGTGTTTACATTCCACAGAACACGTACTGCTGATGATACATTTGCAGGAGTCGATAAAACTTTTTCCGTCCGACCATACCATATCTTAGGTTTTGCAAACAGAATTGTTATTCTCAGTTTGGCATCACTATCCACATTTTGAAGGAGCTACACCTGCTTGTAATAAAGAAGCCATAGAGCAATATACTGCTGCGTTGGTGAGTGTGTTTGTTGGTTCACAGTATGTACACCAGACAGGAAGGTGTTTAAACGATTGGAAGAATTGACCACTGGGAAATATAAGACTATCTATCCATGATGATAAACACTGTGATGGACGGGGTTCCACAGTTAGGTATGGAGAAAAAATTCTTTAAATTTTGTTTCGCTTTACTTTATCAGTTTGAGTTATTTTTATCATATGAACAAAACTACGATAGGAACATGTTTCTTTGAAACCGTAGTGAACCCGGAATGTTCACCAGAAGTCCAGGCGTTTCATCTTCGGAGTCAGAAAGACCATAGTTTCATGACTCTGTGTCAATAAGTGTTAAGTCTTTTCCAGGCTATACTGACAAAAGATTTTTGGAATCAATTTTACTATGCACTTGCTTAAATGTCCTTCATCCATGATTCTATGCTGAATATGAGTTTTGCATCCTATACCAATCGCTTATTTTTCAACGGGAGATTAAGTCAACTTGGTTAGCAAGAGTTAGATAAACTTGTATTCTCATAAATAAAACCACCACAGAAGAAAAATACTCTTTCTTTTAGTTGGCTGAAACCAATATCAACGCCGACTGCACATAATTCGGACTTGTACTGTGATTTTGCCGTGCGTTTTTTACACGGGTATTAATTTACCACAACTAGTATTCCGTAATAGACTTTACCGATTTCAATGTGTTGTGACGAAAACCCTTCGAAATGACATTTCGTAATCGATTTTGTCCTCTTTTACACTAGGTCGGAACTCGGCATGAAACATCGTAGTTTCATAGGTGCCAAAGTATTAATCAACACAACTAACTATTCCATGAAAATCTTTTGCGCCGAAGTGATAGTTAGGGCTCATGTAACTATGCTACATTAATTGACTGGATGACCAGGGAAAAACCGGTAGTGATCATCACATTTGACGCTTAAGTTTAAATCAAACGTCCATCATATTGTATCGCAGTGTTCACATGCAGACAAACTTTCCATCCAGCCAGTTTCGGGAAGAAGGACTAACATTCAGTTTTTCTCTTCTAAGGCTTGTCATCAGTGTATATGTTATGACCGGAATTAACACTTCGGCCACGCCTTCCAGAGGCAATCATGTTGATCGGTCCCAAATTAGGCACGGCTGAATAGTCCTTCAAAACGTTGGCATCAACGAGATGCTACAACACACCATTTGTCCTTACCAGTGTACACAGATGATGAGACTATTTTTGATAATCTAATCACTGGAGATCTTGTAAATCGAGCTGTGTTTCAATATCTTTATCGCTTGGTTGTTAGCTCAACAAAACTATCCGAAACGCCTTCCTGACAAAACGCATGAGTTTCATCTCACTCCTCCTAGTTCGTCTCCCCCTGTCAATGAAATGTGAACAGTTTCAATCAAGTCATTGGGAACCTACGAGCGTTAATTACGAATAATAGCAATTTAACCCAGGAGCAGTTATTTCGTAAAATTGTGGAAAAAACAGAATACTAACAAGAATTGAAAAATCTGTTATTCGTGGACTGAACAGATGAAACGAATGAGAAAACGTGCACAACAAAATAGAACAGACAGAGGTTGTATTGCGAGAGGCATCCTATGTCATACTGGACGAGCATTTCAGCAAGTTACTTGTAAATAACGAACAAAGTTATGTGTATCAAACCAAATTGTAAGTAACACTGCTAATCGCTAACAGATAAATCAGTTGCGAATGACTGCTATGCAAATAATATAAGCCATTGCCTCCGTAATCCCATTTCCTTCCCATTGTGATTTATTATTGTACAACTTGCGTGAAGAAATTGATGAAGTAAGTATATTTTTAGTAGTCTGCTGTTGCACAAACATTGCGTTGCATACACGTAATAATGTGTTTGGTTGATGAAACAAATTCGCCCTCGGTTGTATGGATTGAGTGACCTAGCACATATTTCTGTTCAATGCTGCAAAAAAAAGGATTAACGTCTTGATGGATTTATGCTTTATTATTGATAGCGTTAATCTAGGAAAAGCACGGAACAGGTAAGAAATATGTTTTGATTTGGTACATCCTAAGTTGATACCAACGATGATGTTCATTTACCAAAATGTACTGCCCAAGTGTGACAGTGAAATTAAGAAAACCGTTACGTAACTACTTAAGCAGGCAAAAGTAGTAAGCATGTTTAGAGAAATTCTCGGGTCGGGAAAATCACTGTTACGTTTGCGAGGGGATGTGTAGCAATTGTCTTCCGTTGTTCAAAGATTCAACAGTCGTTCTCACCACTCCAAAAGTCGCTTTTACTATAATAATACGACTGTGTACTCAGTAATTTCTAAACAACAAAGGCAAATCATTAGGAAAGGTGAGCGTGTGAGCCTGAATCATACTGAATGACAGCAATCGTTCAAATGTTTACACGGTAGGTCCTGTTGAATCGTTAAATCGTTTAAAACAGGAGATGAAGTTGAGGCGCTTAAGTCATTTCGTGCATTATTCTCAACCATATTCGTATTGAAGTCAGACAAATAGGGTCTGAATGAATTTGATAAAAGTATCAGTGGTCATGTTCTTGCGTAAATATTCACTGTGATTCCACTTGTACCGCTGTGATACTTTTTGCATAAAGTAGTGGGCTATATTGATCGACACTCACAACCTTGATATATTATATCAAACTTCCATTAGCCATGACGTAACGTAATACTGAACGGGACGGTAGGATCATTCCCACCACAAGCCGAAAACAAATGTCTGATCAGTGATGATTCATGTTCACATCGATTTTTTTGTGACTACCGCGGTGGGCTGACACCTTCACTAATCCTTGCAGTATGACATATATCAGAACATCGAAAATAAGCCCACCAACAGTTAACTTGTATGTAACAGTGATTGACAAATTTTCGGAAGGCGAACCGACATTATCCAACAGAGCTTCGCAGAAGTACAAACACTATTTTTGATTGTGACGATTACCACAGAAGCCAGTGTCAGCAGATTACAGCTTCAAAAGAGTATCCAAGTTGGAAGGTCTACTTAAACATTTCGTGGATTGCACCCTGTTTGAAATGTAGCCGGGATGCTTGATGGAACTTTCTCACTGGATATGAATGAAATCGTTCCTTCAATCAGTTTTAGTGAGACGATTAGATGGTGTTAGTCGCTTGATATGCTCCAAAACGTCCTCACTTACATGTTGTTCGTATCTACGAAAGTGTAACTAAATGGCTATAGAAAAAATTGGAAATGTCACACGCCTGATTATAAACTGATGGGCAACGCACCATCTTCGCTACCAAAACACAACGATCAACCAGGACACGAAAACACACACTTTAAAGTTTTCCCTACGATTTCTGGGAACAATTGGAATCCTATACTCCGGTTTATCTGGGCTTTCAAACCCCACATTCTCTTCTGTCAATTCAGTAGCAACTCACACTGACACTACATCTGTCTTGTTGTTCAGGATTTCCAAATGTGTTACATTTATTTTAGTGTCTGTCGATAATCCTAAAAACCATGAATGCTTTGTACAAGTCTATCAGAACATTTGATTGAAAAAAATAGCACTACACCCAACGCACTGAAAGCGCAGATGTTAACATAACGGTGAAGAAAGTATGTGATGCGTATGGAAAGGTTTGAAATACAAACACTGGCCGAACTATCTAGCTTTCTGCTGACTCAATAACTGTAGAGAACAACCTGATCACCGAGTTGGTAGCAGATTTATATAAGACCAACAACCAACATACTCTTGTACACATGATACAGTGTAATCTGGTAGATATCGAACGTAATTGTGGACCTGGCGATCCCTGTCATTTTTTCTCTCATATACGGAATAACGTCTAGATACAGCCTACTTAATCTAGATGAGTTCATCTTCCCTTCTACTTTTTTCTGTCATTACCGTGAAAACGTCGGCTAACACTGACCACGGAAATTGTTCATTGGTGCTCATCAACTTGCTTGCACAAATTCCTTAAAAGTAAAACTATGCGTTTTGTGTTCAAAGTAAATCCATGTACTATAACAGCCCAATGATAAATATTCCTTTTAGAAATGAAACAACAAATATCTACTACTCACTTAAATGTGCACGAAACAATATGACTTAAAACCGACCAAAATTATTTGCTTCTAGATTGTGTGAAATCATCCTGTAAATTATATTTTGTTTGGGGTAACTGACCGGACCACTAGTAGCACTTTTCACTCGTTTAGCATCTTTTGAAATATTTGTATTCACACTTCTCAAACTTGATTTGAAATTTCTGTGTGAGACACAGAAATGTCAACCTGGTCTCCAGGCTAAGTATGTTTTACACAAATGGAGTCGTTAACGAGAATGGTTGACCGCTGGTATTTGTCAGTCTTAGGCGGGGCTACTTTACTCAAAGTAAAATATGACAACAAATTCTGGCTCAACGAAAATTGCAGGTTATCATGAACAAAATGACTTGCAAAATTATCAAATTATTTTTTTCTTACAAAACCATTTGAATCGTTTGCAGTCGTGATATGCACATACTCAGCTCAGATTGCTGCACGGTTTGAACGGGATTTTTTGGAAGACTTTTGCCTTCGATTGTCTCACCTAACAAAGTTTTTTCTTCTAGTGTATGGACTGTTGTTATCGAATTTTGGTTCACTGACCCTTAGTCACTCATCATCGATGAGTTGACTAATTCGGAATAAATGGAGAGGGTGCACTATTTAATTGTTGTCGGACACATTTTAGTCATTCGGAATAAGTTACAAAAAGTTGATTGTCCACAGAGCATGAGCTTTATTCATTGTAAATGCAAACTTCTAGGTCAACACATAGAAGTTGTCAGTCCCCATGCAAATCGAATGCAAACAGGTGATTTTGCTCATCCGAATAGCACGTTACGACGTGCGGTTGAGCAGTAAATGTCCACGTTCATAGATCAAAACGACACTGCTTTATCTGAAAGGGAAGGAGCAGTTTGTCAACAGTAAACCTATTTCGCTGTCGTAAAATTTGGCCATTTGAAATTACGCGTTAACGAGAGCAGCGATGTATGTGAATCTTCATTTTAGTTTACTAAATGGAATGAGTGTGTAAGCAATTTAGCCGTTCATCGATGTTTGTTACTAAAATGACTGCTTACTGGACTGTACTCTATGAATGCATATTATCTGACGGTTGAACCAAACATTGCTTGCTTCATTTATGAGTAAAATATGCTGGCCTCTTATTTGTAAAACGACAGGAAACAAAGAGGCGGTCAAATTCCGAAACAAGCATACCTTGACTGCTGCATTAAGCTGGCCTAGTAAAGTCTACGATTTAGGTCAGTTACCTTGTTGTGGCCTAAATAGTTGATCGAAAACGCTATACAACACTAAAGTTAACGAGTTGACTATGTTCGGGTAGTTGTTTGCCTTTTGATGCAATCCTAACATTATCAATGCCATTCACATGTAATGTCTGAACGAACGGCGGTTGGAGTTGTAACACCATAACGTTCGATTTTAGGCCAAATACACATATGCAAAAACGAATTGAAGCACCGTAGCGGCAACACGTATTGTATTAAAAAGGGAGTCTAAATATAAATAATGTCTTCTAACATAAAATTGCTGCCGTCTCCATTATTGTTCATGTAAACGGAATGTCTTGAAACATTGTTGTCTACACAGCAATTCAATCGGTCGGCAAATCATTATTGAACAGAACTGAATGCAAAACATGAAATTTCTTGGTAGATAAATAAGTCCTCAGTCGAACTATGCTGGTGAACAGATTGTAATTGGTAAATCAGGTGAAACAAAAACAACTTTCTATATACCGTCGAATTGTCATAGGAGCAATCTAAGCTGCATCACGGTGGTTTTACCGACACATTCACTAAGACTACAAATTGACATTTATTTCAATCTTGACACTTGTCTTCATCATCAACAATGATATGTGCGAGCATCTTATAAATTCATTGTCCGTCGGAAAGTAGTAGAATTTCCGAAGGTCTGTTTGTTTGTTGATGGCTTCGGTATTGGACACTTGATTCTCCCTGTCAAAGGTTACGTTAACATTTCGGTTAGCGTCAACCATGTTTAACAAATGATGTACTACACCTTTAGGCTAGAGTACATTCAGCCGCGTGTGTACGCGCTAAGGAGCTGTCACTCAGAACTACCTGTTGGTATGTGCCTCTCTGGGGAGTGTGTTCCTGGATGTGAAAATTAGCTTTGGCATCTATGCACAAACACACGGTACAGCTTGGTCGTCAACTAGGTCACACACACCACACTGCTTAACCGGCACTCATTTTCGGACTGACGGTAGACGGTCTTGTTGTCTATTTCGTTTCGTTCCACAACTGGATTATTATTCAAAACGTGGCGCGATCATTTGTAAACGAAATGAAATTTCTTAACAAAAACTGAACTCTGTAGGGAAGACTAGTAATGAATGGATGGATAAGTCGCAGTCCTATGAACGAACTGTACTAAAGTGAGATCAGCTTATAAAGATAGCAGATCACTGTTGTTTCAGTTCGGCTGCACAGACGTAGTCAATATCATTTTCTACGTTAACCTAATTAAAAATGCGAGTGCTGGAATCGAAAAGAACGTTATTAATTGAACCGCGAACTCTTTATGAGTCACCTAGGTGAAGTAGTCGGAACACACTAAGGTATGAATCCACTTTGCATATGCCCATCAGTAGCATGCTTATAGATTTCGTGACCGCAAATAAACCCACTAATCGGTCTGGAGTGTGCGTGTTCCGTATGGCTAGAATTAAAATAGACGAAAACTGACGAATAACTGGTTCTAAAAACTCCGGGTTGATTGTTACACAGGACAGACAATAAATATACAACATTATAGGTATATGCGTGTATTCGTATGCATTTACTACAAACCTGCTACATAAAGACGTAGAATTGTCACAACAGATAAAAGGAACAACGTTGCGAGTTACGTAACAAAAACTGCAGAACAATGTAAGCAGCAAGGGAAAAGACCAAATAGGTGCAATGTTAGCCTCAATAACTTATGGTTGCCTCCAACTTCACAACCACAGCTCTATTTTCCGGAGTTCGGGAATGGAAGCTTGAATGTCCTGGCACTACAGTTTTAATAGTCGATGCCTTCAGACGCCGGACCCAAGTCATACGTTCGCCACCAGACTGCCGCTTGTAACTCAACTCACCACTCGTAGACAGGGCAATACGTCGCAATTAGTGAGTTATTAGCCCTTGGATGTGTTGAAGCTAACATATTCCGTCAGATCAGTTCGTTATGTCCAGTGTTCGAAAGTGTTTGTTCGTCCTGAAAACACTTCAACGAACTTCGTCGTTGCTGACGTGGCGTTGACGCTCCATACCATTATTGCCTCTCGGGGTGAACGGTGGTCAAAAACTGACATGCCTTAAGCATACTCACACGAGTGATCTACAACTCGTAGCAGGAGAACTGACCTCCTACAGTGGGGCCTTTGAAATAAAAGCTGAGATCAGGCCACCACCACAAGCAGTATATAGCGGCAAAAGATTTAAGAAATAATTGTGCAGGTGGCAACATTCCTTAGGTGCTGACGCAGTCAACAAGGTGCACGAACTACTTAGCTGCTTTCAACAACTTAACACTAAGGATGAGATGAGTCGCTAAGTCCTACAAATCTTGCAACACCAGCCAGCACTTAGAAGGTGCCATAGTCATATAAAATTGGCACGTTGAAACTCAGTACCCGTAGAAATATCATCATCTGTGTATCATAATTGGATATCCCGGTAACAATTCCACACCTCCATAATTACAGTCTGTCAGGACGCAAGAAAGGACCTTCTTTGCCTCAAAGTCGAATATAAGGAGGTGAGCTGGGAAACATTTTCTCCCCTCACTTGAGGTTTTAGAGGTTGTTGATCCTGTGCCAAAGACAATAACGTGGTCCCATGCTTGATAGTGCACTGCTCTTAATATATCGAAATGGTTTCCGGTCATACGGTTAATAAAAAGACTCCCCTACATCGCAGTTCTTGCATCTGAATCTGAAGCCGGCTTGATAATTAAAAAATGTAGCAGTTATTTGTCTTCTTTGTGTTTGATGAAGTGCAAGTATCTGACAAAATGGGAAGGTTGGGTTATTGCAACCGCGTCTACAACGAAACCCATCTAGTTTCTCGCGGCTAATTTGTTCGCTTGGCTTTTAATGGACAGTGCGTGCGATTATTTTTGAGACAGCGATAATCAGGCTGTTTTCTCGCTAGCTGGCGCACAAAACACTTAAGTGCTTTCAGAAACGGGGAGGAAGGTAACCAGACTCTGGTCATTTTGAACGAAGCCACTGACTCAGAGTTCTCTAGGTAAAGTCTTCAGCCGTTTGGCTGAGACCAGGTCACTTTCTATAATAAACGCGGCAGGGAGCTCGTCTGTCCCGAGTATCTTGTGACGTTTCATGAACTTGACTTGAATTGAGTTTTCGGTTTCCGGTGCTATAGAAACCTCATCATTCGAATGAGCACAGAAAGTGCCCAAACACAATGTTCAGTTTTATACGACGGATGACGTCCTGGAGTAAAGGTATATGAGTTATGATATTCTTGGAGCTCTCTTGACCGCACTAACTTACCCACGTTTGTTTGGTTTGGATGACGAATCAGCTTCGCACGAGAATAACAAGCGGAATTTGGGCAGTGCTTGATCGAGGTGCAGATATGTATCTAAGTTGACTTAATGTCTTACAAGAAATCACACCTTGAAGGATCTAAGAAATATTAACAGTCAACATGTCATGATTTAC
Organism: Paragonimus skrjabini miyazakii; assembly: GCA_014338405.1. NCBI lineage: Eukaryota > Metazoa > Platyhelminthes > Trematoda > Plagiorchiida > Troglotrematidae > Paragonimus > Paragonimus skrjabini miyazakii. The sequence continues at coordinate 178,273 of JTDE01000304.1, forward strand.
TTGACGATGGGTACCGTCAAGTGATGCACTGATCTTAAGACTACAGAACATTGATGCATGCCAAAGACAAACCATTACAAATATACAACGGGCTCTCCCTCTATTCTGTTCGAATAATACTGTAGGAATTTTGGCCACCCAAATCACACTTGTCAGCGCATAGCCTGCGTGCCTGCCTGCCTGCATGTAAAAGTCTGCAGTCGGTTCGGCGATGACTGTGCGCTGCAGGTGGTGCAGATGACGAAGTAGCCGATAAAAAGTGTCTTCTGTGACTAGGCCTATGTGAGCATTTGTGGTAGCAACGCACCCAGCATTTGTGATTGCCACTCTTGGATGCTGTAGTTGTGCTTTCGTGATTGGAATCGCAAGGAGAACTGCTACTTTGCATTCACTCAGACAGCGCTTTACCTGCGTGCGTACGTGATATACTTTCAACACGGATTTTTCAACTTTCCTGAGATATAACATATCGTGGCAAGCGTAAATTGTTTTTGCTTTGTAGACGAGACGAAGACGGTTGGAAGTCTGACGTCACATTGTGATCCTGAGCTGTTGGTCAACAGAATGGTAGACGCCGATAACAAGAATCTCCGATATGAATGCTACTGGTTAAAACATGTGCTTAACTATTTGCACAGTGAGTATGGAAATGGCTGGGAGAGATAAAAAGGGCTAGTGTTGGCCAGGTAAGCATACCGTCGCAATGATCAGGGCCTAAAAGTGCTGATTATGACTTCTATCCAACGCAAGTCTCAGGCCTATGTCAAAAAACAATACTGGTTCCACCAAGTAGAGAATTGTCCAATAGCCGTCGGGAAAATGAGACGGGTTGTTTCGTTACAGTGAAGTGTAACGTGACAGACAAACCGGTAGCCGTTGCCAAAGTTAGGGTGAAGATATCAGGTTGAGGTAATCGTTGTCAATAAGTTTAAAAGTGTATACTCGTCGTGAGGGCAGAATAGTTCTCTGTTGCCCGGCCCAAAACTGAGGGGTGACTTGAAGACTCTTCCCGAAGACTTTGATATAAAATTCCACCACCTCAAAACGATGAAAAGAAAATCAAACTTTGCAGTCACTTAAGGGACGTTGGCTAATTATTCGTTCGATTTTTTTCTGATCTAGGGTATCCTCTGACATCTGAAAGAAGTTGCAACGGAAACAGCGCAGTACGAAAGTGGCTCACCAGAGATGGGGATTCCGTTGTATTAGATCCACACAGCTGTGTTATCATAACGTCTCTGTTTTTGGGGGGTCGGCTGCCAAAGTCTGTTCATGGCCACTTTGAATGGGGTTCACCTAGTCGAAACACCCTGCGAACCGGTCGTCCAAACTGTATCCGGTGTTTCTACGATGGTTCGCACGTTTCCCCTGGGGATTCCTCATGGTTAGCAGGGACCTAAATGTGCATGCGCCCTACGGACTTCATACATGACAGACAGGGATCTCTTTGAAATTCAGTGTACTTCAGTTTGCGGCATTCAAACCATTTCTGTCGGGGTACTCTGAATCTTTTTTGCGATTCCGCCAAAAGAATGTATGATATATTATAAGAGATCCGGCTGCTAACTCTGAATATACTAGGTTTTGATTACACTACCCCTAATTGTCCGCTACCGCTGATTATTGAACAAACCCAGCGTAAATCGTAGCACAGCCACTGTTGATAGACTGCAACTTGGGAACGTGCGTAGTGGTAATGAGCAAGCATGGCATGTTCCCCGAAGGATGACTTTTACCATCGGCAGAACGGACAGGACCCTGGAATCGTCGACAAGAAGCGTACACGGACTGTACTCGACGTTCCGTAGGTTATCGCCAGTGTGAACTTCGTTTAGGCGGAAGCGGTACAGGGTATGCAGTTGGAAGGAGTTTAAAACAGTCCTCAAAATAGCACGGCCCAAAAAATAGTAGTTTTCAGAAACGTAAATGATAAACTCCTTTTTTGCCAGAAGCTTCCTCGTCCTTCGTACTCACTCCGGAAAAGTATGGAGTTTTAGGCTTGATCCACGACTAATATACCACATTACTTAATTCAACTCCATATTACAGAAGGTTGGTAGCATAAACAATCTTAAGCATACTAGAATTTGGTACAGCCTTGTGTTCTTGCTATGAAACACCATTACAGGACCAACCCCTGACTGTGTATAAAGACAAGAACAGTGAAGACGATTTTATAAACGTGAAGGTTTGGCAAGACTTTTTTGTTCGGGTTTACTTAGGTTTAGGTTTCCTTTGTCTTGAAGTTATTCAGCCGTACTCCAACGACCAACTTTGATTCAATCACTTATCCGTGGGTGCATTTAAGAACACAATTTTCTGCCTGAACTTAGCTTCATATATGAATTCTATGTCGTGCTTCAGCTAATAGGTAAAGTAAGTTCTGTGATATTCGCAATCATTCAGATATTCAACAGTTGGGTAAAGAATAGGATACTTAGAATCCCACTTGCCCAGTCTTCAACGGTGCGCGGACACAGCTGTTTGCTTCCTCAATCGAGAACGCCAACTTGGCTTATTTCACACCAACCGTAGTCTCCCAAAGCTGCAGCTGATTGGCGTTTGGTTCGAGGTTGGTTAGAGGTTGACACCTCACAATAACTTGACCGCAATGTTTTGGGTTCGTTTATTCTACTGAAATTGTGTGAATTACGATGTCTATGGCTAGGCATGTTAAAACAGCACAGTCAGTTGAACTGAGTTCTCCTGTTTCCGCGTGGTTTGGTCATCTATAGAATAAGTGCAATTGATTAAGTAAAACAATGAGGCAGCAACAAAACTCCGCGTTGAGCTCACATACAAATTGGTCGTTTATCTGGGTTGTTTGAAGGTTTTAGGTTAGACAGAATTCAACTCGTTTTCTTCCCGATCATCTTCAGTCCGAATGCATTACTTCAACATATTATGGTCTTGTGGCGGTCGACTAATGATACCAAACATTAATGTCAATGAATATGATGAATACTGTGAGAACTATACTGACGGTGGAGTGGTTATGACGTTAATGATTTCCAGTGACAATTTTTGTAGTCATTCGCAGATGTTTGTTTCAGTTTACGACCTTTCAAAATAATGGGCTCATCACTAATGTAAATACTGCTACCGTCCAGAAAAACTGAGCATAGTGTAGCTAATAGTTTAAAACCTTTTATCCTCAATTTTAGAGTAAGTTGCAGTTAAAGACGGTCAATTTAGTTAACAGTCTCCGCACGACTCCAGTTTGCCTATACTGAAACAAGTGTATGACAT